>OX384029.1:30298068-30375568 GCA_947534325.1 Agonum fuliginosum
CATGCTGAAACAGTTTCATAGGACAGCCTGTATACTATTATTGACTATTAAAATAATGTAAGTAGTGTCAGAAAAAGTATAGAGTTCTACTCGCCTGCGAGTCAGTGACGTTAACTTTAATTCACTTCTAATTATTGTTGACAGATTTATTTCAAGTTCGAAAATCTCGGACTGCAGTTTTTCAATTGTGTTCAATTTATTAATATAACCTATCATAAATATTGAAGAAAGTTGTTGTTTTTTGTGCAGTTGGCGTTTGAAACTAAAATTTTAGACCAATAACCCAAAACGAACCAGTTTTTAGACTGTAACGAATTTTTAAAAACAAAAGGAATAAAAATAGCAAAATAGACCTACATTTTGACGAATGTAACGGTTGCAATCAAAATTTATTTTGTAACAATAAAATGCACTTTCTTCGTTCGAAAATATAACGAGAAAAAGGAGTAATAAGTTAATCGAAACCAAACTGATTGTCGTGACTCGGTTCATTGTATGACCAATTTTTTTTTAAATCCTGCAGCTTTAGGTAGTTAATAAAAATTAATTGAAATTGCAATAGGATACTTCACATTTTTTTTATTTGATGAAATTTCTATTTGTATACAATATTTTGTTTACAAGATGATATTTAATGTAAAAAAATCAACAATTATTTGACGAATATTTATAAAAATGAATTTGAAATTTATATGCTTGAAATCGATCTCTGCAATGAAACGTCGCGTGTGCTCGTCACCAAAAACCGCTAGAAGCTTTGGGCACTCTGGGTGCCTATTCTATTCCAATTCACATATCAACTTGATAAACCAAAAGTATCTTGTTATCCCTCTAGCGGATTTTGTTAGGAAGGTATCATGTGAAGTCGTTAATGACGTACTTGTGTCGCTATCCATAGCGAGAGAGTTCTCTGTCTCGCTATCGTCGTATCAAGTTGATATTTCGGTGACGTTTGTTGTGACAGTTGAAAAAGTGAGGTTTTAAATATATAAATTAAGTATTAATAAAAACAATAAAAAGTGAGCCAAGCTGTATTGTTGAATATTTTTAATAATGTATGTATGTTGCTTATATTCAAGTTCACATTGAGATAAAATGATAACAAATTTACAATAAATAATGTGCTTATATTATATTTACTTTTCAAGTGTATCCATAATTTAATGTTGAAAAGTCACAAAATAAATATCTGGGAGCTGTCAGTGACACTAGACTAGGAATTATCTTGGAATATTATCATTCTGGCGAAAAATTGGAAATATGACGTATGCATGGATTTGTGACGTCATTGTTAGGAATAGGTTTCACGGATTAATTAATTTATCTTTCTCGCCAGAATTCGCCTATTGTTTTTAAATTTTCATAAAATTGTAATACTTGTCAAACTTTCAGATGGCCAACAAAATATCTAGTAAATCTCTATTATTATACCAATTGTTAGAAAATGTTCCTAGACCTTGATATAGTTAAAAATTTGTTATGTTATGTTTGTTCTCAGCAGATAGCGGCTTGAGGTGTCGCTATGAATTAGAATAGGTACCCAAATCTGTTATTTTGAGAGTTACCATTGACTAAATAATACTCTGATAAATACTAACAACAGCAAGACTCTTGTTCAAGACTCTTGATCTTGAGTGTCTAGTCTTGACTCGTGATCTTGATTTTTAATCCAAGTCTTGTCTCGAGTATTGGTCTTGAATTTGTCAAGACCAAGACCAATACCAAGACTAGTCTTGGTATTGTCCGAAGTACTAGCGATAGTAATAGATATTTCTAGTACGCGTACGAACTAAAAATTTATCTGTCCCAAAAAGTACTGTGTACTTAAATTTTGATTCCATTAAAAGTGAAATGCTATATGCTATAACACAACACAACTGATATCAGTGAGAGAAAAAGTCGAAAGTGCTAAATAATAATAAATAATATTACAGTAAACAATTAATATCTCATGGTGTAATACGGGCTCCAGTACCGTATTCATGATAATTACCCTCATCTTCATATTCTTATCTTGATCCATATAATGGCTCATCTCATCAACCATTTCTATATCACTGTTTATTTTTTACCGAGACTGTACTAATTATAAGGAAGGAAGCCAGCGTAAATAACAGCCACTGCAGCCACGCAACGATTAGACTTTAAATATGTTATTGTAATAATTGTGTTAATAGACCGTATTAAATAGTGCGCCTTTGGTGAAAATTTATTTTGTGTTTCGCTGGAGAAATTAGTTGTTGTGATGGTCTAGTGAACAGCGGTGGGTAATTTAGGACAAAATGAATATTTATTACCGATTAGCAAAAATTCGAGAAGATTAGATGTGAAAATATTTGCATATGGTTGAATATACATGAAGTATATTTTAGGTTTTACTTTTTTGATTGAAATTTGATGTATAATTTTAGAAATGGGTAATAAAGTATTTTTTTCTTATTTCGTATCTAGTTAACTTTTTTTCAATTTAAAGCAAATGAGTTGTTTTGAAATAAATTATTACATTTCATTTAAAACACAAAATGATTTATGAAATAACATTGGTAATAACAAGGAAAAATAACGAAATTCCTTTTGGAGATGAAGGAAAATGTATGAAATAACAAATAATTAGGTATGTCAAATATTGTTTCTTGAATTGGTTTAATTTATTTTATTATTCTGTTTGACAGAAACTAATTTTATATAATTACTATTATCATCATTAATTATCATTGTCAATAACTAATATTTTAAATTTATTTTTTTGCAAATTATATAATTTACTTACTTATATTACTCGTACAATAATTATTAATTCTTTATATATAAAAAGCATTATTATGAGATACATACTACGTATAAGTATAATGTTGTCATTAAATCTATAATATTAATATCTGTAACAAAAATACAGAATGTATCATAAAAATTATATACCTGAGTTTAAATTGAATAACTAATTACCTACTAATTAAGTAATTAATTTTTTGTTCTTAACTAATTAGCATCATTTTCATGCGGATGCTTATTCTTACAAGATTTTTTTAAATAACTTTTATTATAACTTACAATTTACGTCATCGAGGTTTCAAAACCGAATGGAACATTATTCTGTGTTATAATTGCTGGCTTTAGTGTGAAAAATTATGAAGTTAGTTTAAATTTACATATACTAATGAAATGGAATGTGAAAGATGCGAGAGAAAGATACATGATTCTAGTAATTAATTTGTATCTTTCATATTTGTAGTCATAACAGGTAAAATCGTTTTGGAATAAAAGGAAAAGAAAGTGTCGAGTATATATTAATATGTATATAAATATATAATAATTCAAAGTCATAACTAATGTTGATAGATTTTGACACATTTTGATGTGTGATTAAAAGAATGTTTGATTAATTGATTATGCAAAAAATGTAGGCTATCTTGGTGAATATTTTAACGTCTGGTGAATTTGTTTCGAAATTTATTTTGTGAAATAAATGATGTAAATAGAAAATGATCTGCATAAATATTACTTCATAGCTAATATTGTGCACCAGACAAAGGTACTTTTGACCGAATTGCTTACTAATTATTAATTAATTACAAATTTCCTATTTTGGAGATAATTAGAATATTACAAATAAAATATAAATATGTAACAAAAAAAATTCCTGTGAAAATTACTATGTTTGTTACATAGTAATTTCACAACTGAGCGCAATACAAAATTATTAAACTTGCTATTTTACCGATATTTTACCAATAATAGTCAATTATAGTTGGCAATTGCCATGTTTATGTCGAATAGAATACCTACTATATTTTATTTTCGACTATATTATTATTTAATTAATTATTTATTTTATACGGTAAATTTTAATTGATAACTCTCAGAAATTACGGCGCTCGCCTGCGATACGATTATCATTCTTTCCTAGAACTAGGTATATTGAATAATTAATGTATTATAGGGAAATATGATAAGACAACTGTCATCAAAATAAATTGCAGTTTCTTGCAGTAAAACAAGTTCTATAAGAGCTGTCATAACAAAAACTGTCAATACCAATCATAATACGGGGAAACCGTGAAGGAAAGAATTTATTTCATTAAAATATATTAACGCTAGTGATCTTAAATATATTTAATAAAAATAATTACATTCCTCGTATGAACAGTATTGACAGTTTTTATTATGACAGCTCCTAGGACTTGTTTTTCTTTCAAGAAACTCTTTATTGAAAATTTTCCTTGTGTGGACAGGGCATAATATTTTCCTTGATTTACAAATACCGTTTATCTTTCGAAGGCGAAATTATACGCAGATGGCATTGAACAATACGTGTTAAGCGAATCCAGAGCGAATATTTGATCTGCATCCAGAATCCAATGACGTCAGCTTGTACTGTCATCTTTGATGTTAACTCATGCGTTGCTGGGGGCCAACCTAGTCTCACTTTATAATTTTATATTGTTGCCCACACAAATTCTAAACACTAATCGCTCCAATTCAATGAGTAATGAAAATTTGTGATTGCATAAATTATACTTAACTTAATTTTGTTAATTTGTTGGAACTTAGGCGACAATTCAACCATTTATGTTATGGACTGTCACTGTCAAGTAATAAGTAACGTGTCAAATATTTATATAGGTTTTCAAATACATCAAAAACAGGTATTATTAATATTATATGGCACATCCGTATTTTTATAATATCGTCATCGAAGAAAATTAGCTTCATTTACAAGTCTTTTTTCTTACAGTTTTGTCTTCGTGTATTATGTATTTAATAACCACATCATAAGTTAACTATTGCTATATAAATTAGTTAAAACCAAATGGAGTTAATTTATTTATGTTACTTTTCTTACAATGCTGCAAATTTGAAATACGCGTAATGTTAATATTTTGATAAATGAAGTGTCATATTAAATATGTGAAATGATTTAGATAATACAGATCCATTATTAATTGTTCAGAACTCACTTTGAGATGATTTATATTTAACATAATTGGATCATTAAGCTGTCATGCTATAAACTTGAAGAATTGAAGGTCAATGTTTATTAAAAAGTGATAACAAAAGAAAATAAACTGTAACATTATTTTATGCTTGAAGAATTACTCCTGTCTAATTGCAAATATTTTTAGATTCAAATTTAAATTTTTCGCTTTAAGTTTCCAATTCGTTATGCTAGTTTATTTTCGATTTTATGATGATTGGACGTTGTATATGTTTCCCATTTCAAGGACAATTCTACTTTGGCCTCTGGTCTAAATTAGTAAATATGAATTCAATACAAAGGTTATAGTTCTGAAAAGAGAACAGAAAATTCTAAGTGGAATCAATTTAGAAATTATAGTAATTTTTTATTAGTTCAAAGGCGACAATACGTAGGTATATACATAAATATTTTAATTTGAGACGTAAAGTTGTTCACTTTTGTTTAACTAATGAAATACATTTTGATCATTCTTTGAGAGCTAATTGTAATTTACAAAAAATTTAGTTATTCCACGAACGAGGATGATAATTAATTTTTATAGTACCTAAGAAAAACAGGCAATAAATAAGTAATTTAAATTATCATGAACTAACACATCTTCGTTTTCGATACATCGCTTCTACTCAGTTTTTTCGATGAATAATTGCTTGCTGAGTTTTCTATAAATTTACAGAACTCTTACACAATAAATACATACACTTACGTTTATAATAGTTATGAGTTCTGAAAGCAAAATTATATTCATAGCTATTGATTCTAGTAGTAGTACTTTCACGAAATTTATTCGATTTTTTAAGGGGCTCTAGAAATTTAACTTTATACAAAGAAATTTTCGAAACTGCAATTAATTGAAATGTACTCGTATAAAATGTATACTATAATGTAGTGTTTTAGTGTACATATGTAAATGTCATGTTGTGTCCGTATCCTACAAAAGACTAGAAAAGTGGACATAAAATCTGAAACTTTCCATTTATTCAACAAGTAAATAAACCATGTATATTCAAGTAATCAATTTCAGCTAATAAATTATATATTTGAAATTGTATATCAAGTAAAGAAAAGTATTATAACTGAGTAGGTACTCGTATATGAAAATAGCAGGAATGTCAAGAATCTTGAATATTCTTCCTGAACTTCATCAAACACTTTCCTTGTAACAATAATAATCCTTATTGAAATTTAGTTTGCTGACATTACTTATTCATTTTAACTTCTTTTTATCTCTCGGCTCGCCTCATATTCTATAAGAGAGGTATTGTAATGGGTCAAAATTTTCGAGTATGAGTTTTTGGTGGATAAGCACGTTTCAGGGTCTCTAGAATACGAATTTATTTTTTCACGATGATGTCTGTGTGTGTGTGCGCGCGCGTATATATGGACGTATGTGACGATTTTTCGTCCACGATAAGCGATAACTTAAAAAGTATCAAACCTTTAATAACTAAATTTCATATGTAAAGTTTTAATAAGGATCTTAACACCGGATAAGATTTTGGTAGAAATCCGCAAACCAAAAGTAGTACTTTTTGAAACTAGATATAGTTTTCCTTAAATAAATTGGTACATTATTTATTTATAACAATTTTTTGCAATTAAAAATAAAATAAAATATAATTGTCTATGGGTACAGTTAATTTTAAATACAATTTGCTGAATCTGGTAGTATTCAACAATAAAATTCTATTCTACTTTTTTGAAATTATTTATCTTGTTGTCCATGATCATATGAAATTTGTTTCTCCACAAAATTTGAGTTATTATGACAGTGACAGTACAGTTGACATATTTTGCTTGCATCTTGGTTTACATTATCGTTTACAAACAAGAAACTATTAAAATGTAAGTAAAACTATTTATTAGATTAGTAGAATAAGCAGAATTAGGCGAGAGGTCGTGTGCTGGCTACATCAGATTTTTTCAATATAAACATTTTAATATTAAGATTGAATGACTGGAATATCGCATAATTAAGGAAGGAAATAAAATGAATGCGTTGAAACATTTCCTATAAAATTTACATTAAAATGAAACAATAAAAATCCAGATTGCTTTTCCATATGTCTTCCTCGTTTCTTCCATTGAAAGACAAATCTCACGATTCCGCTATCCATGTGCCGTGCTGCACAATTTAATAATTCTCCGGTGATGTATACACCACGATGTCGGCGACCGCTGCTTCACCGGCCGGCAAAGAGAACGTGTAGCGTCCACGTCCAACTGCTGGGGCGTTAGAAAGTCCCCCGAAGAAAGTTTTTACCGTAGTGGAAAAAAGCGCAGATTTCGCGATACACGAATTCAGTAGTGACGAGACCACGAGTAAAACAGTAAGTGGTGTGTTATCACCGCGGGCAAAACAACGTAACTGAACTTACTAAATTATCTTACCGCATCGTGGTATCCAGAACAGCAAGTAAACTCAAACACAAACGTGGACTAAGTTGTGAATATGGGGCCTCTACATAGAATTACGTCGCTGTTTAATGCCAGCTCGTTGGACTTAAATAATAATAGTGGTCTTAGTGATAAGAAGAAACATAGTTTTAGTAGTGATTTGAACATATTTGTACGGGAAGGAGAAAAGATCAAAACTAAAGCTCATATATGGACTTCTATGAGGTTAACCAGGAAAAACAAAGGTAAAGGAATAAATCCTCATGTTTTTACAATAATTTAAGATCCTATTGTGCCAGCCAGACAAGAACAAAATGTCTATGATCTTAGCGGTAAACATCCCATAAATATAAATACGGTTCAAATTCAAACCAACAAGTAATCATACTGGCAATTCAAATTAACTTTTTATGACGGCACACTCAGACTAAAAGACCATACGTCATCCAGTAAAATCTCTATTAGTCACTGACGTTTTTTAACGATATTTGAGATTAGCGAAATTATTAAACTTGTATTCAAAATCATAATTAACGTTATTATGTAAACACAGTATTTAGGAAAAATATCTGTTTTCCTAATTATTTAGTAATCATTTAGAATTTAATTATCTTGAATCTTTGCATAGTGATGTAGTCTGAAAACCATAATAATAACACAAAATTGGAACTGGACTATTTATTGATAGTGCTTAGCATATTATTAGATCTTCGTGGTTTTATGAGAACTCGGATTGTAGTATTTTATTCCACCATTCTGTTATTGAGATAAAAATTCTATTGAATGGTATACTATACCAAAATTTTAATATGGTTATATTGAAAAAAAAATCAATTAAGTTTATTTTTATATCACTTAAATAAATTATGTCTAGTGGACATGGAGTTTTTCTTGTATTATTTTTAATATTTTCGATAATTGGAGGATTTCATCTATCATAATACTAAATTGTTTTCTTTACATTATATATTTTTTTCTTTTGTGTGTATGAATAATATATAATTATGTTATTATTTTATTAAAATATTAAAAATATTCTGGAATAAGTTCACAGCTGTGAGGTAATTTTGTCGGTCGAATAAGGCAATAAATCAAACATTGACCGGACATCCGATATCCAAAAAACAACATTTTACGTAATGAAAAGTATGTGGGCGACGGGTTACAATTTTAACCACTTTTCTCTTTTATTCAACGTTCGAGAAATTTGTTTACAGTTTCGTCAGAACATAAAAAAACATAGTATTTTCCTCCTTTTTAATATAACATTATTATTATAGTTTATAAAGTTATAATTTACGGATATTCATTCATCATTTGAAATTCAATATCGTGCACAATATGAACAATAATAATTTAATATTTTATAAACACGTCTAGTGTAGGTAGTATATTACGGAAGTATCAGGTTAAATATTTATAATTTCTATTATAAAATAATGTATACTTATTATGAATAGGAAATATGATATTATTGCAGCCCGTTATCACTGAAATAACATATAAACTAACTAGTCAAGGAAAAAAGTAATAAAATTAAACACATAATTATATTTCTCATTTCTTACTCTGTATTTATGAAATGATATCCTGTTCGAAATTACTACTTATGCGGTTTCTTGCAATTGGATAATTTTATGATTCTGTTTAGAAATTGTTATTTTGAAGACAAGTGCGCTAAAATAATATCTTATATTTTTCATTTTTACCTCGCGCTTACCTGTATTGGAATCATGCAAAAATCGGATTGTAAGTTTTAAGTGGATGAGCACGAATTAGGGTTTTTACAACTCATTTTTGATAGTTTCACGATGATATCTGTATATATATATATATATATATATATATATATATATATATATATATATATATATATATATATATATATATATATATATATATATACATATATGTGTGTGCGTGTGTGTATGTATGTGGTCAAGGTCTTTTGGATGTCGGATAACTCATGTCATATACAAATTACCCAAAAATGTTGATATTTGGTATTTTACATTTGTATTCTAATTGGAAGAGAAGAGAAGCTAAGATTTTGGTACAAATACCTTTGAAGATTGAAAAGATTAATTTTCAAAAAGTTCTATAAATTTTGATGAATACCTACAGTATTTATTTGTAATAAGAATAAGAGGTAAACTGTAGGATAATTTAAAAAATAAATTTATCAAATAAAACGTTGAAATCTTATAATCCATGATCGGTTGATTTTCGTTTATTCGTAAAAAATATTGACAGGTGAGACGGGTGACACATTGGCATTCTAACGCCACAAGGCATAAGTAAGGTATTAAATGTAATAATTGAACGGAGGATGGCTTCAACACAGAAGAGTTTTCCTGTGAATGAATCTTTTGATTCAGGTGATGCAAATTTCTGTGTTTGAAATATTTTAGATTTTAATTTGTATAAGTATTTTAAATGAGCACCGGATTGTACGTATACATTTATGTTTATAGTCTAGATATGGCGGGAGGTTGTATACTGGCCACATCAGATTTTTGATTTATGGCTTGTAAAGATGATTTATTTTAGAATTCATACACAATTTACATTTTGCTTTCGTGATGTCAAATTATTTATATTGAAAAGGAATAAGGAATATCTCATGTTTCATGCAAGTTATACTGAAAGTTTGTAATGTGTCAATGTCCTCTGAAGAAATGTTTTTATGAAATTTGCTTCAAATATTTACAATTATTATACAATTTAAATTTAATGGAGAATACTTAAAGCTAATGAACTCCTTTTAAGGAAATATTTGTAATTAAATATTTAATTGATTTCTAAGGAGTTAATCATTTTAACCGTATCTTATCAGTTATTTATTTAAATATTTTTTAGGCATAAATTGAAATTCCAAAACAAGCAAATATAATTTATTATTTTGCTATTTTTGTATCCTATTCTAATCGAATAGGTAAGAATTGGCTTTGATCTCCAAATTTTTAAACATAGCCTTAAAATGATATAGGGCAAATATTCATATTTCAATATTTCGAGTTTGGATCGACCATACCTCCTAATAACAGCCAGTTTCTTGTTTTAGATTTTTAAATAATTTCTGACTTCACTATTATTTATACCCATATTATTTTTATTTAACTGATGGCAATTGCTATGTAAATTGACAATTTTCTACTGTTATGATAACTACAAATTTAACATACCTAATTATTGCAGAAAGCAAAGAAAATGCGTAAAACTAGAAATTAAATTTCTTTAAGCAAATAATTACAAACAAGAATATTTTTATGCTGTAATAAATAATTATAGAAGTAATTAACTCCGTTGTTAATTATGCATAATGATTTCTAAACGTGCAAATTTTTCTCTTTTTTGTTGCACAGAAGGCTTA
This sequence comes from Agonum fuliginosum, assembly GCA_947534325.1. Classification (NCBI taxonomy): domain Eukaryota; kingdom Metazoa; phylum Arthropoda; class Insecta; order Coleoptera; family Carabidae; genus Agonum; species Agonum fuliginosum. Next base: position 30,308,814 of record OX384029.1, read on the forward strand.
CGTTATACATGTCATGATATTTGTAAATAACAAATGATAAGTTGGAATGAATCATGTGAAGTGTAAAATAGTGTAAAAAGTATGCCTGCAGTGTTTGTGTTTTATTGCCTAGTTCGTCAGTTTTCGTCTAAGTTGTTATATTTAAATGAATCTTCTGAAAGTAAGTCGATCCGTTACTTTATATTAACTGTTACAGTTGTTGCAAAAATAATTATGCGAGCAGTCAGTAGATTAGTCGGTATCTCACACATTTTAAACGGGTTATTTTTTATGAGAAGCATTCTTTGTTGCTTAATATACTTTCCTAGGCTTTTACATGTAATGTAATGTATAAATATTTTATTACTGCAGATCTATAAAAACTTTCCAAAATACCTGGAAATCTAAAAATTATTGACCTATTTTAAGTGTTAACATACTCCTGCTAAAATGTGTATATTTTTGCAGCAGCAAATAACCAAATTCTAAAGGTTTTTTATGTTTGAAATTTTGCAGAAGTCCACATGTTTGAAGTTAATGAATCATAAAACATTTATTTATAGGATTTAAATTAAAGCATGGACTACTTATATTAATTTTATGAGTGTTTACATACCTGGGCCACTTGAAATTGAGAAACATTTTTAAATTTGCAAAATTCGAAAATTATATGGTAATCTATAAACCAGTAGTCTCATTTTGATATTGGTTATTGATATTATTACTAATATTATTTTAATAAGTACCTACTCATTTTTTTACAACAAATTTTAAAATACATCCATTATCAACCTAGTTTGTGATGTACCTACCTATGTACATACCTATCGTTTTTAATGCACAGTTTAGCCGTCCAGATGGAGATTTATCATACCATAAATCGGGTCTTTAATATCGTTGTTGCGTAATGTCCCGAAAATAAATAAGGAACATTTACTACAAAATAGAATAGCAATCTTACAACGATTCGAAGATATGAAATATGTAGTGTATTAAGGAAATAACGTCTTCTTTTTATCCTTACTTCCATGTATTTTTTTGAATTTACTTAATCTTCGCTCCATTCTCGCCTGCGCGTTCAAACAATAGAATGCAGGAAGCAGGAGTACAGTACATTCTAGTCCGCTCAAGGGCTTAATGATATAATGAATTAAAATAGAAATATCCGCCCGCAAGCGCAACGCACAAGCGCCATCAGAATCAATGCTAACAATATCCAAGAGTTCTCATCAGAAAAACGCATAAGATTGATATGACCTTAGGTTCTTCATACAAGATACAAGAACCATGGACATAGCGTATTGTTATCTGTACCGTTGTAAGAGAAAAATAATGTTTGCTGAGCGTAATTATATGCTTGCTATGTTATGTTGCTATCAATAGTAGGTTTGTTTAGGTAATACTAAACGACGGGCTATCAGAAAACACGGATAAAATTATCAGGACATTCAAATACGTATGTAGCTATTATTTACCCTTATGGTTAGATAATGGAAGTCAACAATGATGTGCATTATTGTTGTAAGGGATATTTATTTTTAAAATTAAGCAGCACAATTACAAGTAAATTTGTTTAAATTTGTTGTGTTCAATAAGTTACAAGTTTGTTTATTAGAAATGATCTAAAGACGAATTCCTTTTTAAAAAGTTAGAGCACGGCATGAGTTATAAACATTTTAACTAAAGTTTGATTTTATTACAATGCTTGTTTAAATGTATTGGTTTGTTTATTAGAAATAACCCAAAGACACGTTCCACTAATAAATTGTAAAACGGCTTGAGCTTTGAACTTTTTGATGTGTTTTTAATAAGTCCTGTTCAAAATTCCTGCTTCTTAAACCCTTTTAAAATATAAGCTATACTCCATTTGTAATTATAAATTTTACTTAACTGGGATGTGTTCAAATATTAAACATCAATTATTATAAAACAGAACTTAATTATGGACGTTAGATGATGTATCAAAGGTACAGTTTTTACTTTTAATCCGAATTGTGATTTAATTTGGCAAATTAAGGTGGTACCATGAACCATAGTAATATTATGGGTTTCGGAGTACGGTCGTATTACCTAATTAAACAAAAAATAAATTTAAAATCGATCAATATCAGTCGTCGAAATGGCAAAAACCGATATGCGGTATTTGCCATAAAATTGGTTTAAATTTTAAGTTTTTTTAAACAAATAACACGTTTTCGAATATGACTTGAAGTTGTCCTTCTTTTGCTCTAATGACACGTTTTTAAACTTTTTATATTGAATATTGTAATACACATAAAATATTTACAAAATTGGTCATGTTCAGCTATGCACATAATTTTTTTTAGTAAAAATCAAAAAAACTGGCATTTTATAGCAAAAAATCTGAAGTGGCCTGCACACAACCTGCCGCCATATCTTGACTTCTAAACATAAATGTATACGTATACAATCCGGTGTCCCTAAAATATACAAATAAAAATCTAAAATATTCAAACACAGAAATTTGCATAACCTGAATCAAAAGATTCGTTCACAGGCAAACTCTTCTGCGTTGAAGCCATCCTCCGTTCAATTACTACATTTAATATCTTACTTATGACTTATATGGCGCTAGTATGTCAAGTTGTCACCCGCCTCACCTGTCAATATTTTTTACGCAGAAACAAAAATAAACCGTACATGGATTACAAGGTTTCAACGTCTTATCTGATAAATTTATTTTTAAAATTTTACTGCAGTTCTTTAATGCTACCAGATAAAGACAATTTTTTATACATTAAGTTGCAAATAACTTTGCCTCTTATTCTTATTACAAATAAATACTAGGCATATTTATCTAAATTTATATAAATTTTTTACAATTATCTTTTTCAATCTTCAAAAAATATCACTTCCGGTGAAGATATTTGTACCAAAATCTAATGAGCTCTTCCTATTCGTATACAATTGTAAAATACCAAATATTTTTGGGTAATTCGTATTTGAGTTATGCGACATCCGGCATCGGACCGGACCACACACATACATACAGACATCATCGAGAAACTATCAAAAATGAGTTGTAAGGACCCTAATTCGTGCTCATTCACTAAAAATTCACCACCCGATTTTTTGCATGATTCCAATACCTTCCTTTACAGGTAAGCGGAAGGTAAAAAGGGAGCATCCTTAAACAATTCAAATTTAGTTATTTCGAAAATTTCTATTTTTATTTCAATTTTAAGAGGAAAGCCGGGGAAAACTAAACAAACTTTTCACCATTTTAACGACTAGTAGTCAACCACCTTATTAATTAAAACTAAAATACAGCTCTGATCAAAAGCTCGATTTACAGTTCATATTAGAATAAGTTTCTCAAAAATAAAGGAATAAATTTCTCTTATTCTTCAGCATAAAAATAAAGGAAACGTGCTGTGGTATAGAATATGATCAAACGTTGTAAAGATTAAAAATCGAACAACATTTTGATTGCTACCTTCAAATGTAAAATCAAACCATAATTGCTAGCATTTGTCAGTTGGAAAGGAATGTCTACAATCGTATTGTTATTTTTCTGACAATAGACATATGTCTAGAAACCGTTATTTTGTACCCAGTAACATGCAGTACACTATTATTTTATAGTATTTTTATTCCCCTTGAGTAATAAATTTTGTATAGGCTTTTTATGTACATTGTAGTAATTGTAACCTTATTTTTCTTTACTAACTGCATAATTTAATCATGGTATTATCTTGATATTTCAAAGCATGTAAATTACAAGTACATTTTGAACAGTTTCCGTTATGATTTGGAAACATCAAAATGAATAAATTTAAATAAAACGATATAAAAGATACAGGTGTACCTCCATGATATTAACTTTTTTTTACCTTTTTAAATTTTATTTACCTTATTCTAAAGTGGCCAGATATTTTCTCTTTCTTTGAGTGACGTGAAGGACTCATCCTGATGTCAAAACGTGTGAATATGTGAACGTATATTCGTGTGTAAAACGTCATTCCTAATGGTATAAAGCGCACGGAAAAGAAAACTTGTCTTTGCTAGCTAAAGTATATTAACTACTGTTATATTTACTAATTTAAGAATAAATTAATCTAATATAGCACTTTTATTCTCTGTTACGTAAAAACGTATTACTAAATGGAAAACTATGTAGGTATTTCTAAATGTGTGTAATCTAATTTAGAAAATGACTGAAAAACATATCAGTTTGTAATTATAGTGGACTACATAATATTACTAATAAAAGCAGAAATAATATATAGACTCTTATAATTAATAATACTGACCTGACTCGATAAATGCTTTGCTTCTCAACTGAAAAAATCTGCTGTGGCCAGTACACGACCTCTCGCCTAATTCTGCTTATTCTACTAATCTAATAAATAGTTTTACTTACATTTTAATGTTCATGTAATATGTAAACAATAATGTAAACCAAGATGCAAGCAAAAGATGTCAACTGTACTGTCACTGTCATTATAATTCAAATTTTGAGTAAAAACAAATTTCATATCATGGACAACAAGATACTGGTACTTAGTTGCACTTTATTTTATTGCTAAATACTACCAGATTCAGCAAATTGTATTTAAAATTCACTGTACCCATAGATAATTATATTATCTTTTATTTTTATTTGCAAAAATTGTCATAAATAAATAATGTACCAATTTATTTAGGAAAACTATATCAAGTTCCAAAAAGTACTACTTCCGGTTTACGGATTTCTACCAAAATCTTATCCGGTGTTAAGATCCTTATTAAAACCTTAAATATGAAATTTGGTTATTAAAGGTTTGATACTTTTTCAGTTATCGTGGACGAAAAATCGTCAGTCCATACATTCATACAAACACACACACATTCACACACAGACATCATCGGGAAAATATTAAATTCGTATTCTAGAGACCCTGAAACGTGCTTATCCACCAAAAACTCATACTCGAAAATTTTGACCCATTACAATACCTCTCTTATAGAATATGAGGCGAGAGGTAAAAATTGGTGCATGCAAAGTAATAATAGCTCTTGCTAAATAAGAAAAATCAAATCCTGATCTTCCGTTTCTGATTTGATTAGTATTTGTGCAAAATGTTTAACAACTTTACTCATCATACCTTACTTACTGCTGTAACTATTTGTAGACAGTTTAGCAAAAATAGAACATTGCGACCTAGTCATTTAATAACCACAGGCAGGTTATTATGAGGATATAAAACATTTTAAAGTAAAGTATAATATTGTTATATTTTCATTTTGTTGCGGTTTGTAAATTGTATTCTTAATTAATTTATTTTTAATTTTATGGAATATTTGACCTCTCATAAACGTACAAGAATTCACATAATTTCTGTGAAAAGACATAAAGTGACAAATCAAATTCAACTTTTGTATACTTGTGATTTTTATAGAGGGTGACTGTCTCCAGTCTCTATTGTTTTTTTTTTTTTTGAGGAAATCCTGTAATTAAAAATAAAGTTCTGTTTAGGCAATTAAAATAATGTATACAAACATTACAGAAGTGTTTCTGAGAAAAAAAGATAATCACTATTTCTGTCTGTATGTTATCACGGTTTACATTCTCATCTTCGAGTAGGGTAGAGGTGCCATAAATGGGACATTTTTTGAAAAAAAAAAATACCTACTGTATATAAGCTTATGAATATTTTGTAATTACAACTGTACCTAAAACACGAGTACTCATATAATACGTTTCTGAAAACAAATTCTAAAAAAATATTAATAATCTTATCCAACAAATAAAGTTTTGTAAAATACCATTTTATCCCATTTATTGAATAAGACAAGTAATATAATTACAATAAAATGTTTAAAACATACTTACATATTTTTATTATCAATTTCCTGGTAGAAAATTAGTATAAAATTAGGTATATAAACTATAAAATAAACACGAAATAACTATTAATCTAAGTCAAATCAGTAGCATAAATTTTACAGTATTATCTTTAAAATTTACTGTAAAAGTAAATAATTAAGTTTTCTCTTAATTCTTGCAACTTTATGAAGCTTCACTTTAATTTTCAATTATTTTTTCTTGTTTTTTAATATAATGATATAACACGTCCCATTCAATACTGAAATAAATGTCCCATTCATTTAGTGCATAGATACAGTAGGTAACTTATTCACAGGTTAGGTTCATAAAATCTAATTCAGATATTTACCAATAAAAACTAGATGTTCTAATGAATTTTGCTCTATAAACATTAATTTTTCTCTATACAGTAATAAGAAACGCATTTAAATAAAGAAATAACAAAAAAGTTACTTTTTTGAATTAAAACACACAAGTTTAACCACGTTATTTAAGTTTTGTCCCAATCATAATTTGTCCCGTTTACGGCACCTCTCCCCTACACAAATTTAAGTATCGTCACAGATGTAACCATGTGTGATAATAGAATTATTCAACTAAAGTTTTGCAGCTATACCACGAGAAATTTACCTATTTCACGAGTCGCAGGCAAGTGTCCTATATTAATTATTTAATTAATTAATTACAACATTTAACGGAAGTAGATTGTCACAATTTTGTGCATAATGATAAAGTAGAACAACAATTAAAATTAATTATTTTTTTATTATTTATGATCAATAATTCAATTAAATCATAAGTTTACAATTACCTACATACATTTTACAGGCTCCTGACAAACTGAAATTAAATTACCTACAAAATAATATAAGTAATATTAATAACTTTCATGTAAAATAAAATAACTAAGTACAAACCTTATTTAATTGTTTAGGGATAAAACTAGGAAATTTGGTAATATATCTATTCCTTCGTATATATTAATTGTGGCGTCCAACATCAAATACTTGGTCCATCTGGATATCTTTTACGACGGGAGATCAGTATTGAAGTACTTACAAATTACAATATTGTATTTTCGGTATTTTCCTTTATTTGACATAATCCGGAGAAGTGATTCTTTTGCTTTTAATGCAATTTCAATAATTTCTTTCATTATTAGACAAAAAAAACAATGTTTAAAAACATGTCAGTTTGTGTGCTTCAATATTTTTCTCAAACAAATAATCAATAAACAACTTTGGAACCATAACAATAGAAAAAATCTGACGTGGACACCACATGACTTCCTTGTACGCTTATTAAACTGTTCATACTTTTCTTAATAACCAAAATGTAGAATAATATAAAAATATAATAACCGTATTTGATTTATGCGGAAAATACCAAAAAAATACCTAAAGTAAAGTGCCCTTTTGACACGGACGATCGCAACCAAAAATATGAGGTGATAAACTAGATGCAACATGAGTCTCAAATACAAAATTTCAACTTACCGTTTTTTGAATAATGCGGAAAAAACAAATAGTGCCCCTTTGGCACGGACGATCGTAACCAAAAATTGGAGGTGCACAACTAGATGCTATAACAGTCCTAAATACAAAATTTCAACTTTCTACGTCTAACCTTATTTGAGTTATGCTACATACATACGTCCGTCCGTACGTACGTACAGACGTCACGACGAAACTAGTCATAATGGATTCAGAAAAGGTCGGATATTTCCGTCAAAATCTGAGAACCGAAATTTTTCGCGATTACAATACTTCCTTTTTACTCCGTACAAAGAAGTAAAAATGCACTAACACTATCAAATTTTTTATGTCAAATACAAATGCAATAGGCAATATAAAAATTTATTATAATGAAGTGGTACATAATCGGACTTTATAGACTCGCCTTATTTATAAGCCTGGCTCGCTGCGCTCACTCTGCCATAAACAACGACGGAAATCCAACGACTGCGAAGCACCAGATGTATTTTCTAAAGATTGGTATTAACACGAGTGACATTTTCTAAATATGATTGATTTTTAAGCGAATCACGAGTTTATATTTAGAAAGAAAATCGCATTTGTGCCTGGAAATATTGTCTAGTAGTAATATTTCCGAAAATATTTATGTAGACATTTACATACGTCATTTTTTAAAAGTAAGTAATAATGTGATTTTCTTTCCGAATATCCCTGAGCATGGACTTATATCCAGAAAATTTATTATCATGCATTGCTGCAATACAATATTTGGCATATTGACAGTAATGCACCCGAAAAAAATTTCGGATAATAATCCATGCACTTGGGATATTACAAGTGTGAATACAATGAATATAATGTCATTATATATTTTAATAATTATTGATTTATATCAATACAATTAATTTTGAATATTAAATGTACAGTTTTGAAAGATATTTGAGCAATTTACCTATCGTTTTGAAGTCATATTGACAGTTCCAAAAATATTGTTTTGTTTATTTAAATGATTTTTGCATTGTTACCTGCGTAAATTGATATTGGATACACAAAATCCCACCGCAGAAATAATAGTAATTAACGTTACAAGTCCGGGAAATCATATTTAACAGTACGAGTGAGACGTTTGAAGACGAAGGCGCCGAGTCTTGAAACTCGAAACGAGTATTGTTAAAAGAATTCACGGACGAATGTCGTTATGTATTTTATTTCATCCTGTGTCAAATTCCGTTTTAAAGAAACAGTAATATTAATTTCAAAATAATTTACATAATGCTCCAAATCTAGTAACATTTTCGAAACATAATTAACAACTGCAATTTGGCGATTGTTTAATTGTTATTGCGTTGATTAATTTCTATACCAACACTTTACCGGACAAAGGCCGTTATTTGCGTTTTCTCGGACTCAAACTGTTTACGTAAAGTATTTGAATTTGACACAGGATGAAATAAATAAATAAACAAATGTTGTTATTGATACATACTAGGAGTATATTGTCACTTATCAGTACAGATATTTTAAACGTTGTGATTTGCTGATTTACTTAAAGAATTGTATTCTGATTCTGAGATGATATTATGTGTCATAAAATTGTCAGAAATAAGTTGACGTGGAATGACGAAACAATTATTCTCAAAATAATGATAATCTCTTATGCGGCATCCCCATTACGATCGACAATGTCGATCGATAAAGTCGATATACAATGTGGCTGTTATCTCTACAGATCTCTTTTAACAGTATCGAATGTCGAATTAGATGTCGATCGACAGTGTCGACCGTAATCTGTAATTGCGGATTTATGCTTCTGATTATTCAACGCCAAGTAAGTAAAGCAATATGGTGCGAGCTTTAGACCAGTCAGGGCAAGATAGACATGCAATACAACTGAATATTGAATATTTTCCCGCCATCAAGGCAATAATTTGTTTAAAAAATTGACTTGACGTTTATATTTAAACGGCAGTGTCAATAATTTGGGTTAAATAATATTTCCAAATCCCCTCAAGTTCTAAAATTTTGAGGAATTTTTTGTGTGTTAACCTGCAAATTATTACAAATCGTAAAATCGTCAATGAAACCGTGGAATTTATACCGTTATATTCCTAAATAGGCCAGTGCCTGATTCAATTTAGGCACGGAATCAATCATCCTAGTGGATTGAAAGAAGTTTGAATGAATTTGTTGGCATTTTTGAACGACCCTCCTGTATTTATTTTGGTAGTTTCGTTGAACAGCGACCACGTGGATGTAAATTAAGTATTTATTTATTTTGTTTTACTTCTTGCTGACAAATGGTTAATGATCAATTTTTTTTTCTTTGGTGCTTTCGCTTTCATTGATTGTTTTTTCTATTGGATTTTTATGGGACATTAGATGTTTTTTCTTGTACAAGCTTTTACTTCTTACGATGTGCAAATTGCTTGTTTTGTCAAAGAAAATGCGAAAATTTGTTGCTTTTCCGGAAAGCAATAAAGAATTAGTAGAAATCTCGCTATTTCAACTTTGAAGTTCACAAATAGGTAGTATTTTCTAATTTATGTGTAGCTAGCAATAGCAACTACTTTTACAACTTCTGCTCAACAAATTGAAATAAATTTAAATCGGGAAACAATAAAAATAATCCGTCTTCAATTTAATTTACCTAAAATATACCTATTCATTTGAATACGAAGTATAAAGTAATGGTACAGGTATTAGAATTTTGAATTAAATTCTATATTTGAAATTGATTACTTACTCATATCAAATGCAGAATTAAAATGAAATTCTCCAAGATAACAATAATTGGACATTTTTTAAATTTGCTATTATTCCCATGTCACACCGGCGTGGCACGAAGCACGGTGCTCGATGTGGCATTTTGCTTCGTTCAAAGCTGTCAAAAGGGTGTCACACCGGCATAGCAAAATGCCATACGAAAATTTGTATATTGCTATGTTCACTTCGTACTTTGAAGGTTTTTTAAAATTATTTTTGACAGCTGAGAATTAAAATTCATCAATTTTTTGTTTTAATTAAATCAATAATTAGTTCATATATTGAAAAAAGCTTACTGTTACTATTTTGACATCAATTATTCACCAAATGTCAAAAATTACATTGACGACTCACTGTGAAATCAGCAACAAATTTCCATTATGTCAAAATGCTCGACGGAATAGCGGCGATAAATTTTTACGTTATTCATTTTTTTCCATCGAGCACCGTGCTTCGTGCCACGCCGGTGTGACATGGGCATTAGAATAATATGATAATATAATAAAGAATTCAAGATATATGGATCACAATTGAGGGTTATAGTAAATCGCTAATAGATTTTTTTTTTACTTTCGTTATGTAACAGACACTTTATTTCACTAGTTTGAAGGTAATAATATTTCACTGTTTTATTTAATAAAATATACACATATAAAACTACATTTATTGAAAAAAATTATAAACCAAATTGTAAAGAAACTTCAATATTAAATTAATGTTTCTGACTTGCAATCGCATTATTATAGTCAATTGAAAAAAAAAACTTGAATAAAAATGTTGTTTGTTGTTTGTAGATAACCTAATTTGGATGTTTTTGTTTTGTCAAAATTTTTATAATTTCAAAAAAATGTCACTTATTCGAACAAAATGTGAAAAAATATTGTATGCAACAAGTAGGTAAGGAATCTCGGTGTTTACATAATTCGGCTACGCTTTGTGCTGCAAATTATTTACCTTAACTACCTTCGTTTCCTTACTTGATACATAAATAGCTATTTTTTATGTACCTATTATATTTCTTCTGTATTTTTAGTCGTATTCGTCCGCGAAAATCACTTAACCTTTAAAAGTTAAAATTTTTTAAAATTTGTAAATGCTAATGGTGCTGTGTTCTAAACTTCTGAACATAATTGATTGATGGCTAGGTATATACTCTGTTATTTCCGGGCAGTTTACTAATGTAGGAAGTTATGGGTGGGAAAAAATTGTTAATGGTTTACATCAGGTGAATACTTCATCTATTCACGTTATTGATGATCCTGATCCTTATTTGATACTGTAAATGTTGTTACTAATATGCAAAATGCATATTAAGTACAAGTTGACGACTGAAATTGAATATATTTTATGTGAGTGATGACATAATTCGAGACTTAATTTTATTGCCTACTGTTTATAATACTGATGACATTTTTATACCACTCCATATGGCAAACGATATGAAAATTTAAGTGTAGATTATAAAATAACAGAGTCTCATAAAAATAATAACAATCATTGTTAATTTAAATTATTCTAACCTAACATATTAAAATATTTTATTCAAAATTTTAGCTTTCGTATAATATATCATATAAGTTGGTGAAAAATAACAAAATTTCTGTTGATTGCTAATAAAAATCAATTAATCGTTGAAAAATGTTCCGTTTACTTCTGGCTGAAAGTATTTATGCATACTTCGACTCGTGCTACAATGTCTAGCCTCAATCTGCAAAAAGCTACTTTCAGCTCTTGCAATACAAATAACTATTGTAGAACATGAAGCAAAATTTATCTGACTGATGAATAATTCGGTCTATGTTGTTATAATGTAATTCCACTCGCGTTGTCTAAATAATTCTAAAATCTAATATACCGTTCTCCTCCGGTTTGCTGCACATACTGTTCCAAAAAGTAGTAAATTAGCGACTTGAACTCGCAACCGAAGACCGAAACACAAACGATGACGTCCAATGACGACAATACGTTACACCATACCGTTGGTCGGTTGTCTCTGACGCTTTGCCCAGCCAACTTTGCCGCTGTTTGTCGCTTCCTCGCGCCGGTTTAGTTAATTCAGAAATCTGCCCAGTGTTGGACGGCGCGTCGATCGTACTGGACGCAGGAAGACGTCCCGCGAAAACTTAAACGGAGAGAACGAATAGTTCGAGTTTGAAATGAATGAAGTTGTGAAAAGTGGAAAATGGAAAAACGAACGGGAAATAATAACACGTGAAGTTGGTGTTGTGTAGTGCCGGATTTAAAAATAGGCGTGTCAAGTGGATGTTATTGTTGAGTTCTATTTTAGGGCTGATTGTTTTTTGGGATGTGTGGTGTGTGTGATGTTTATTGATAATCAAGGTGAGTGGGATTTGAAGTGGAATAGTGTTTCCGGGGTGGATCTTTTGATATTTTGCCGCAAATTAAATTAAACATTCTACATACAAGTAGTAATAGTAGAGGTTAGGTACCTACTCAAAATAAAATGCTATGAAAGTAATAGATAAAAGTACAAATTATTATGACGTCAAATTTATATTCAAAGTAATACCATTGATTAAATAATATTTAATCAATGATAATACATAACGCTATTTGGCAATGCCAACAGAGGTTAATTTCACAAAAAAAAATTGGTCATGGAAGCAGTGGATAAATGTAGGTACTGATAATAATAATTCTTTTCCTTATGTCTAAAGTAAAAAATAAAATCTAATATAGTAACGCTTATTTGAAATGAGGTTGATATTTTGAAATTTTACCAGTACTTATAAATGTTTTTAGAATACAATCAATTACTATGGTACTTTATTCAATTTTGACGTTTTAAATTGTAAAAATTAACACCATAGCAATAAGCTTAAATAAAAGTTTTTTCACTTGTGAATAATTTTTTTATATGCTCTCCGAATTGTTTGGAGTTCGCAAAATATTAATTTTGCGCAACTGTCAAAAAAGTGAAAATTGGCGTACCGACGCAATTCAGGCCGCAAAGTAAAACATTTTTGTGGAATAGATTTCGCGGCCTGTTGCTATCAGTAAGTTGAATTTCGTGAACATAATTTATTGAATAGTGTATATCAATAACAATGGCACAATGACAGTTATACAAAAATAAACTGTGGGTGTTTTTTTAATACCTATGCTATGCATTGGAGTTACACAAAACTATAACTCGTCTGCGAAATGTGTTTAGACAGTCTCGGCCTTCGCCTCGGCCAAAAATTCTCCGGGTCGTTAAACAGTCATTTGACAGCCTATGTTTACATTTTACAAGATTATTGTCTCTGTTTCATCACCTACATTTTTCAATATTTTATTTTTTTTGTTATACTTTAGAATAATTTAGTACGTATAGTTTCTAAACATTATTTTTATTGTTTCAGACAAACAAAAATGTAAAAATATAAAAGAATAAATTATATAAGAAAGACAATAAATGATTTTTATTTTATTATATGAAAAATGAAAACGGTTTTGTTATTTAAACAATAGCATGCGAAAGTTGTCATGGATATAGGCAGTTTTTTAATGTTTAATAATAATAGTATATTATTTAACGAGTAAATAATGTAGGCTATAATTAATGAGAATGAAAGTTTGTTCACGAGCCGAAGGCGAGTGTATAAATCATCCGAGTTAATTATAGCCATTATTTTCGAGTCAAATACGACGTTTTATCTACAACTTTTTAAATAAAGCAACATTTTCTTACTACAAATTTGTATTGATATTAACCTAACCTCAAACTTTGGTGTGATGACAATTTATCCGAGTAATTTAGAACTATTATGGGCTAGTCATATACAGCGTTTTACAAATTTTTATTATTTTTACTGTTTCTGCTTATAATGAATACATTATTCTATTGTTGTAGATAAATGATATTTAATCCTCAATAAAGATTTAGAAATTTTTTGTTTTAGATTCAGTTGTCGAAGATTGTTGTGTTGTGTGTACGAAAACAGGATATAGGCCATAAATATAAATTTATTGTCAATACGTTATTTACAACTACATTAATATGCCGATAGGAAATAATCGTTTTTAAATAGATATCTAAATATAATTTTCATATTACTAGGATCTATAACAGTAGAAACAGTTGAAACGAATTCTTCTGCATATCTAGTTTTCAACTCAATATAGAATTGCCTGTACAGTTAGGAACATAGCAACAAATGTGCATGTGGTGCCAATATTTAGTTTTATATTCTTAACAAGTAGCTAAGGTAGATATATAAACATACGCCAAGAACTTACTGTAATATTCCAATTCTATCTGACTTGGCTAGTTTTATAAATAACTTCAATATAAATATCTTTCTTGCAATTGCTATTGGAAATTGCATGGGCATGCAACGAAAATTGTTTCCTTATAAGTAGAAATTACAGTTTTTCACAAAATATTTTTGTAAATAATTTGGGCAGTTTTCGTCAAAATCTCAATAAATCAGAATATGCAGAAGATTTGACTTTGTATATAATGTGTAATTTTTAAAATTATTCTGGCTGCTCAGAGATTATGTCTCGTTTAGAACTTTGTTTTTGATTACTAAACAGATTGTAGGAATATTCATATGAGTTCTTACGAAAATATGAAATTTGTTTTTGTGCTTAAGCGGCTACATTTGTACCGAATTCCTAGAATACTCTCGATTTTACTTTTTTTTCATTCCACTTTTATCCCCACTACTACGGCTTCCTGAAACCAGCCCGAAACTCGTACTTTGCCGCATCGTAGCAATGTAATGTCATTTGGAAGTTGAAAAATACTGTAAAAGTGCTTCCGTTGCGAGTAAACTGTCAGATTATTATTGACTTCAGGTTAATGTTTTTATAAACATTTAATAGAGAAAGAATGGATCTACAGATGTGCATTTTTAAAATTTTAAAAATTAATTTGTATCATGAGATATAACCGTGTAAATTTTGCATAAAATAGGAAATTTTTTGAATTTTTTGGAATTTTTAAACATATACAATTTTTTAATCAAAATTTTAAAAAGACACATCTGTAGATCAATTCTTTCTCTATTAAATTCTGGTTGAAACAAAATTTTACCATTCTTGTACTGGCCACAAATCACTCGCTACGTTAGTACATTTTATGCTGGATTTTAGGTAGTAGACGGGCCTCTTAACATATCATTTTTAATGACATTAATTTAATGTCGGTAGGTACCTACTTGAAGAATTGTTAATCATTTTTATTTGAAAACTGATTTTTAATAATATACCAAGAGCTAGCGGTCAAATTAGTGTGGACATTTTATTAGTCGTGAAATTGAAGGGCTGGGGCCTTGTATACTTGCTAAAGAAGGAATGTCCAGGCATCTCTAAGCGTGAGAAGATGGGGTTAAAAAAAGTAAATATTCATATAAATTATGAGGTCTGGTATTTGTACAGGTTAAAATAAACAATATTTTTGATTATAGTATATCCGTGGAAGCTTTTATAAGGGTAACCGTTAGCTTCCCTCTTAAACATTGTAAATAAATAAATAAAATCAATTTTTTTTAAATATTGGCAGACCGTATCCTTTCCTCCAAATCATTAGTTACAGATTACACTTTATAACTGTCAAAAATTTGTTTGTCATCTGCATTTATGATCAAAATATTTTTATTATAATATATTCACGCTAAAAATTCGTACTTTAAAAATTGATAAATAGTCTTCTATTCTAACAAAGCTTAAATTTAAAAAATTGGATTCTTACTGTATTATTTAGTTTAGAACAACATAAGTTGTACTTATATAAGTAGTATTAAAAATTTAATACAAATTTTTAAAATATTGTACCTAAACGTATTTTTAGCATTTGATAATAAGTGCTAGTAGTTTGAATTTGAATTTTTATCAGAACTTAATTATGTTATTTTATGTAGTACTAATTTAAAAAATGGTATAATGGTTTAATGGTATATACTCGTATTTGGGTATATCTTATTGAATTTTATAAATAATTTTTGGTCCATTTTAATATCAAAACTATTTAAATTTTCGACAAAAGTGTAAAGAAAGTTTAATATAATGTGTGGCCGAACCGAAAAACTACGTGCCTAAGAAATTGATCTAAAATCACTAAATAATTAAAGTTTGTAAGCATTTACTAGGAAATGTATGAAGCTTTTAAAATCACCAGTATACGTAGCATTTATAAAAGTTTTATTACATTTTGTATTTATACGTATCTTATACTTATAAATTTATATGATTTCAAGAAAATATAGCAAATATAAATACAAGTATAATGAATATTTTATAACATATTTGTAGATACTTATGTGTATTTCTAAATTAAATATATTGTGTAGGTTGATAAAATATTGTTGTATGTTGCTCTTCATTGCAATGACTGGAGACAAATCCATTGAGTTCAATATCAAACAAATATTTTATTGATAATATTATCCTTACGGTAGGTGCCATGTAGGTTACTAGGTTAATACATAAGTTCTGTGACAATAAATACTAAATGAATTTAATAAATTTTAGACTAATGATTTATTTTCACTTGATTGTTGACGTAATCACTGGATGAGATAATATTTCGCGATGTTGTTGGTACTTTACTATGTTTAATTGCACACATTAAAAAATTATCTTGGTTTCAAGTGTTTCTGGTTAGATGCTGCGCAATTTTGATTCAATTATAGTCTATTTTAGTTGGCTACAAATCAGTAGCTTTCAATTATAATTATTATTCTGTAGGATCGGATGTGATCGAATTGTGAATGTATAAACCATTAGAATAATAATATGTCGTACTTGATTTCATATTGCTTTTTTTACCAAGAAAAACGATGTAGCTACTATATTCAAAATTTGTGAACATATTCTTATACATAAAACAATAAAGAATAAAGTTACAAAATTAAAAACAGTTTATCGTTCATTAAACAAAATTTAATGCATTTTCTATTTGTTCATTATTCCTCCAGGATATAAGATCACTTAAATCATTTTACAGCAAGTAGAACAAAATATTTTACCTAAAATTTAACAATATAAATGAATTATTTTTTCTCTGTAACTTTATTTTACTCAGTTAATGCTAGTCATTTCAAATGATTAAGTAATTCATAAAATTGGAATAACAAAATAAGTACCTACCTACCGTAAAATCGGGTTATTTTGCAACACTTTTTTAAAACTTTAATATTGTCTTTGTTATTATGTGTAAAAATGTCTCAAAAGTAATATGAGTGTTGACAGCCAGTGTAAAGGTAATGGAAAAGTCGTCTATAAATTTTGAAGTTAATTTATTGGGCCATTTTTTTAAATCGAATTTAAATTATGGTGCAAAATATAGGTACCATAGAAGGGGTATAATTTGCACTGTTTGATATTTAATTTATTATTACCAAACTACTGCGAAACACTACATACGATTATAATTTTTACACCACTATGAATATTTTAGTTATTACAGGTCCAAAGTCCAAACGTTGAATAACTTATTTACTTAGTTGTCATAATACCTGTGAAGTGTCATTTACTAAACAGATACTTCGCAGCCTAGGTATACAAATAACTATTTACAACAGTGGTGCAAAGTTACCCACACTTTACGATAAATTTATATAAAATTTTAATTCAGACTGATCTATTTGTGAAATAAATGGAATACTATAGTTCCATATAGCGTTATAGTCGTGGTTAGCTATAGCTATTATAACCACTAGTAATATTGTTAAACTACTTTATTAATTTTGTAAGAACGTTGTTACCGAGGTTATTACTATGGCGTGTTATTAAAAAATATATAATATTTTGAAACTGTCTTCTCTATTACAAATTAAGTTTATTTTTATGAATGAAGTGAACTGACCCTGCCTGTTGAATGAATCATTAATTAAATAACCAGACTCAACAGCATCAAAAGTATTTTTGTCATTGTAACAAAAAGTTTACTACGTTTTGTGACTGTATACTTTTTATTCGTTTAGCAAATACAGTATAGACTTGGTAACTTTTTTAATTCTAAACATTTTCTGTGTTTTTGTATGTCATGTCCCATAGTTTAAGAAAAGTAGACACCCGATATACTTACCTATTTTTTTAAATCATGTTTTAGTACTTAAAATAAATATATACCTAAATTAAAGATTAATATGTATGACCGGTGTTGATTCTTCTTTTTTTATTAAATATAAACAAACAAACAAACAAACTAGAAACTATATCCGTAAATTTACTACAACTTCAACCGACTACAACTCAAAGTACTTACATTATTTATTCTCTGCAAATAAACAAACATTGGATACTAACTCTGTATGATTTTAGTAACTAACTGTGTGGAAAATTTGAAGCTTTGAAATTAGGCATGCGGAATGATGTCCTCATTCTAATAATAAAATATTGACATCTTGCTTTCGTTTATTTTCTTTCGGAAACAAATTTATGTGCTTGCTTTACAAAAAAGCTAAAATTGTGTTCTAGTTCCTTCAAGAATTCGGGCAGATTAAAAATTTATGATCGATATGGTAAACAATGTCGAACAAATATTTAAATTAGAGAGTTTAAAAAAAATTATGTACAGTAGGTTATGAATAGAAATACTTACTGCCAAATTAAAAAGACAATAGGTAGTATGTCTATTTTTAATTAAAAACTCTTAATTTATTCTGGCTTTTTGTATTGTTTAAAGAATAATAAAATATTTGAAATTGTACTTAAAGTTTGTTCTAAACAATTTTACGATTAAAAATAAAAATATTCTAAATATGACGATAAAAATCGCCTACGCATTCAGCAAATAATTAGCAGTGAAGACTGTTTCACACGAGCGGTTTTCACCCGCGCGGTTTTTTGTACCGCGCGATTTAAAATTATGCGAGAGCGAGATACATTACATTACATTGTAAAAAACGCATTGTGTGAAAGGTGCCATTTGCAATAGTGTATCTCGGCGATTTTAAAAAGCGCAGTAAAAAACAGCGCGGCTGAAAACCGCTTGTGTGAAACAGGCCTAATGCAATATTAGTAAAATAATAGGAAGCTAAACACTGCCCTACTTTGTTCTACCTTTGAAAATTAAAAATATGATTCGTCTAGCTCAAAAATAAAGTTTTTATTTATTTTTGCGGAGCTTTTTTAGAATTTGCTTACATCATCTTCTTCAGATAAATCTTGGAGAAGTTTCGGCAATGTATGATGTAATCACATGGCAAACGACCAAAAAAAATTCGCGCGTATTTTTAGACAACTACTAGCCAAGTTCAATTCGACTGTGTTGGGTAGAAGTGGCTTAGTTGTGCACAGGGCCGGGCTAATCAAGAGTGGAAAAATGTCGTATCTGTTTCAAAATAGCGCTATCAAGATATCATGAAGTAGCAATCAGAATTTGAGTATTAAATAAAGTAATACTCTTATTATGTATTTTTAACTAAAATGAAAATTGTTCATTATCACTACATTGTTTATACCTCCCTCCTAAAAATATAATATAAAATTTATTACATAATTATAATTAAAATTTTACTAAGTTCAAATGGCTTAAATATCACAATATCAAAAAAGCTAAATAAAAAATATTAACATATTTTTAAAACTCTATTCTGTGTTAGTTATGTTAATGTTATGTTATGGTAATTATTATAGCACAGTCAGGAGAGTCAAAAATTGATTGAAACCCAAGACTAATACATAACCAAGTGTTTGGCATGTGAGTAGTTAAGAACATACAGAAACAAAAAAAAATTCGCTCCACCTCGGAATGCTGCGCTTTCCACAAAAATTTTCAGTTGAAACTCAAAATTTTCTTGTAACGCATTTTCCTCGAAAACTATCAAAGATTTTGGAAAACTGTTTTGACAGGATGAAAGCTGAGGAAATTTGCTATCAAAATGGTCTTTGAAAATTTTTCATAAGTAGCACCGTGCAGGCACCAGCCGTTTAATAATCGAATGACTTGAAAATTTTCTGTATAGTAGGCGCTACATTTCGAATGACGTAATCAATTCGCCGCTACAGAATGAATGTGGTATAACTTCGTTAAAGATCATCATTTTGTAAAGATAAACATTGCATTTTATTCGTCGAGGCTTTCACTTTCAATTGCACTAATAACATTTGAATTTCCGACCCCGTTTATACCGAGAAAATTGCTTTTTAAAGAATCATAACTCAGTATTAGAAGATGTTAAAAGAATTCTCAACATTTTCAATATCTATGAATGAAATTGTAAACTCGTAGAGGATTATCTTCACCAAATCATCCCCAATCACATGCAACATTTTTGCAAAGAGCAAACAAAACGCTCCGCTTGTCTTTATCATAACTTGCGAACCATTGATCTGGGGAAAAATTGTTTTATATCAAAATTGTAGCAAATTTTATTCTCTACAACTTTGTAATAAGTACTTGTACTCTACAATGCAGCGATAACGAGATATTATAGAAAAACCAGATTTTGGCAGCCATTTTGTGGTCCCCACGCCCCCGCTCACCACCAACGGGTCAGGACTTTTGATATGTTCATTACTAGACCTTCCCGAACAATGCTACAAAGTTTCAAAACTTTCGGATTTTGAACCGTCATTTTTCCTATTTTGACTGGACTAGTAGGATAGTTTCGTTGTAGTATAAGTAATTATTTACTATGTTAAATTATTATTATTGTTATAATATTCTGTTATGAAGCATATTATCCCTAAGCCGGTCCTGATACTTTTGTTTATAGATTTGTTGGGACTTTAGCAGCAATACCAAGTTCTATTTCTTATAGTAGAGTTCAATTGATTTAATGTCTTTTTCATTGATTTCGTTCTGGTTATATTTGTGTCGGTACTGTGACCCTGTTTATGGAAAAAAATATTGTCGGTGACAAATGACAATCATATTGAACGTTTTGTCGGAACCGTTAAGTTTTTTTGTGTCTTGTGTTTGTGTAACTATTCTTAAGTGGTTTGATCTATAAATAAGCCGATTTATATTTTCGATTTTAATGTACCTAGTAAATTAAATCGAATTGTAAACAGAAAATGCATTATTTGAGATCAGAATGTAGATGTTTTTCGACGGAAAATAACAGATGTAGCTATTAATAGAATATTTAAGTTAAGATACCTATATTATATTATTTTCCATACTGCATTAACCGTTTTGTTAAATAATATTCTATTCTATTCAGAGCTTTCAAACAATAAACAATGTATAAGTTTATCACTATCAGTTTTAAATATAAGTACACAGTTTGGCTTCTGGGAGACAACGTTAGTGTTTCCAGCAGTAATTACAATACTAAAGCTATGTTCACATAGCTTATGTCATGTCATGTCATTATATTATGTTATTTCTATTGACATAGACATTTTCAGACTTGGTCACATAGCTTATGTCATGTCATGTCTGTGTCATGTCATTATATACACATTTTGTGTAAAGTATTACAACGGCGAAAATTAATTTGGATTCGCAAGCATTTACTAATGGAAAATAAGATAAATTTGTATTAGTAAATTTACAAGAAACATTTTAATAAAATTGGGAATGGTATATTTTAAATTGTACTTACTTTTTATTGCTTTTATTATTTTATTATCTTCATAATCAGCTTTTATTTTATCATACAAGCTTTATTCTTAACTTATTGGTAAGTTTTTATCTGTATTAAATAAATGTGTAATTTTGACAGATATAGACATAGACATATAGCAGTGAAAGTTGAGTTCAAATCAACTGTTATGTTATGTAAAAAAAAAAAAAACATATGAGACATACCCTATGTGAACCACTTCATTAGTTTACCGTGTGCTCAACATATTGACATGACACAGACATGACATGACATAAGCTATGTGAACCAAGCTTAAGACTAATTCTATTGTATTCTCCATCTAATCATTTCAAGTGCTAAAACAGCTTTTACTATAGCAACTGAGTTAAGGGTATGTTCCAAAATTAAACCACATGTACCATGGTAATTTTTTTCAGGATGTCAGTACTAATTTGAAACGCGGTAACTGAAAACGGCGGTAAATTTTCGCAAATATTCGTTACCACGATCACCGTGCTAGAGAGCACGATATTTGTGGTAAATTTGTATTTGTGTATCGCGATCTCACAGTTTTAACTTAAAAACGTTGGTTTGTTTTGCTGTTGAATGGCTGATTTTTCTCTGTTGGAAATGATTATATATAAACGGATTTATCTATTCGAAAAATGTGCGAAATTGTATGTAAGCACGTATTATTTGTGTAATATCATATTATGCTTTTATTTAAAGATGAAAACGTATATATTTGTGACTTTTGTGCTTCCATTTCAATAAATACTCTAACCTAAATGTCCAAATTTTACCGAAGCGTTTCACAAGTTTCTGAGAGAAACGTCACATTCAGTTACCAAAGAATTACCGTAGCATAATACCACGGTAAACATGGTTTAATTTTGGAACATACCCTAAATTTTAGTATAAAACAAAAATAGAGATTCAATAGTCATTTACCTATTTCATGTCGTTCTTAAGAAATAAGTATAATTGTATGTAACCGTTTCTATTAGTTATTTGTAGAAACTGGCCTTACCTAACCGAACCTTAGTTTTGATTAATCAATACGTGAAGTTAGGTAGAAACTTATAAAAACTAGTTTTCACTGAGTTCGGGTTTAATTTTAATCGGTGGTAGCATACTTACCATTCAGTCAAATTTATCATTTTAGTTAAAGTTATAAAATTAATATCGAATTTAAAATTTGCATATACAGTAGGTAACAAAAAATCATGTTTCTATTATTGAATTTGATGATACTTGCATATTCAGATAAATTATTATTGTACATTGTGTCCTTATTTAAATGTCATTACTCATTAGTTCATTTATTTGTTGATTCCGTCTTTAAATTGTGCACCAAATTGTTCATTTTGTGATTCTCTTCAATGGACGCCACATATAAATAGCAATCACAATCACATTTAAATGATGTGACGTGTAAAGCTAGAACCGAGGCTAGAACTTTACCTGAGTACTGTGTAATCTGACGTAAAATATCTAACTCTGACCTAGCATCTGACATACAACTTCAAATCCAATGATAATGTTGTAAACAGAAAACAGATGACGTGATAATAATATCAGTGTGTGCCAATTCCATTGTTTACACTGCTTGCATTCTACGCGCAATGCGCAAATGCTTCACCTAAATCCTAACCTATTTAATGTCGCCTATGTTTAGTTACTAACCGCAAACATGTATACAAACATGTCACCCTGGTGAGATTTTGTAATTTGTTTGGGAGATGCTAGTTGTCACTCCTAAATTCTGGAAAGATTTATGTAGCTGTAAGTTGACGAAATTATCTCCTGAATATACGAGTATTTGTAAATATTATTGATTTAAAAATTCAATACGTATATAGGATAAACAAGAGAGTGAGATTTGTTTCAAAATTAATTATCTAATTTGGATGACTTAAATGAACAACTTATCTATAATATTTAATAGAAATAGCAAAATTTACAACAAAAATATGTAGGTAGGTACAGTCGATTCCCATTAATGAACAAAAATATAAATATCTAAATTAAGTACCTAGGTAAGTATTCTCTTAATAAGAAAACATAATTATAATATAATTTATATCATGCGAAATTGTGAGGAAAAACGAGAAATTTAAGTTTTCTCATCTCGATCTTTTCTTATTAATTACAATTATTGTTTCTTTAACCACTAAAATATATAAAAATTAAGTTAAATGAGCAAAGAAAAACATATTTTTATAATTTAATTCGGTTATAGGAAAAAATATTTTGTCATTAGTAAAGACAAAGAGAACATAATATCATTTTTTTTCGAAGTTATAGTTTTAAGATATATTTTTTTATATTTGAGTGTAAATAGGTAGGCAACATAATTCATCTTTTTATTTTCTATGATCAAGATCACAAATAGAAAATATTTTTCTAATTAGGATATTTAGAATTCCGTAGAAGTGTTTATTTTTTTGTAATTGTGAGCTGAGAAATAATTTCTTTATCAGTATCAGATGTCAATGCAAGATTTAATTATTACATAATTAGTATTTGTTTCAATTGTGTCTGTAATAATACCGTATTCAAGTAAAAAAACATATATTTTACGACACGCAATTTAGATAACAAGATAAGTGTTTAAAATTCTAACTGGACATTAATGTAAAATTCCCATTTGCAGAAGAAAATCATCAACGTCATATAAAGTTTACAGCAGAAAAGATAAAAATAGAGATTCGCATATAAAGAAGCTGCTATTAAGCGATAACAAATAACAATTAAGCCAGGAAGCCATGAGAAAAATTCATATATTTTACAGACTGTGGAAAAATCCGCTGGCAATTTCAACAATAGCATTGTTCCTTCATCCTTCTGCATTGTTTGTTGCTCATAGACCTTTTACTTATGCACTCCAACAAGCGTAATATTTATGAGCATATAAACTGTTAATGCAATATTACATTATTATTTTGCATGTTTCATAACAGTAATTACTACTAATTTACTTTTAAACAATCTTCGTCGGTGTAAATTAATTGAAAAGTGATGTTCATTATCACAGAGATTTAGACTTAATGGTCTTGGCTGTTACGGAAATAAGTTATTTCTGGTTGGTTTTGCTTGACAATTTTTGTATCCTTATGAGTTTAATTCTTAAAAGATTATTTTTAAATTGTAAGTAGAAATTTTTAAAAATAATGTAATGAAAGTACAAGTAAATTAGAAAAAAAAACTAATTGAAAAAGAAAACAAATATATTATATATAATATATTCAAAAAACATGTTCTATTTATTTTTCTTTATTTGCAGAAGAAAGTCAATGTTATTCAAAACACTATTTATTATAATTATTATTTTTTGTGATTACTTATGACAAACATTAATGTAATTATGGAAACTGCTATCATTTAATACTTAGTTGATGAGATGGTAATGGTACCTATTTAGTATTAGATCCAAAAATTGATTTCCTTTCTAATTTTGTAAGTTTTCTAATCTTAGCATAGTTTATTAACCCCACAAATGTACGAATTTTTTATATTTACATTATTATTTAATAAAATATGTAGAATTATTATGTAGTTTACAAAACCGCGACGATTTTTTTTGGTAGAAAATAATGTTTAAAAAAAACAGGTCATTAGTTTGAAAACGATTTGAAAACTATAGGTACTTACTTTTCATAGATAAAAAGTTAAAATAGAAGGTGCAATGTCTTATTTTACTTGTAAATATTAGAGTACCTAATTATAATTGCAAAACAATTATGAATATGTATTATGATTACTTTAAACCCTAATCTAGGTACAATATTATTTTAAAAGAAGTATATTTTTGGTCCATCGATATCTGAATTCTAATATCACTAAATTATTTAAGTAGGTAATCTATTATATCATTATGGGCAAACTAAACATACAGGGGTGTACCAGAACATGAGGTACAGTGGTACAGAAAACATCTTTATCTACGACCGTTGTTAAACGTAGGCCACTGCCACTTTATGTCACAGTGTTAAAAGTAACATAGCAACGTGTTAAAAAGTTATTTCATTTTTACTTTTCACACGTTGCTAACGATTTGTATCAATAAATTAACAAATATTAAATATATAATCTTACCTGTCGAAATATCATTCTACAATTTTTAATTTTTACAAATACACTTAGATTAAAAAAATATTGTATGATATAATATAATATGTGTTAAAAGGGATTTATTTTGTTCGTGAGGTTCCTTCATTCGGCTTCGCCTCGTTTCGAAAACTTCCTCGCTCACTCATAAAATGTCACATTCAGCACTTATATCATAAATAACTACTTTGTTTCGGCATTAGTACTATACTTAATTACTTACCTACATGCCATTACAACCTACCACTAGTTATGGTACACTTTATATAGTTAATCAGTAGTACCCAATAACATTTTTAATCATGCGTGGCTTTTACATTTTTTTATTAAAAATATTATTAAAATAACGTGAAACAATAATGTTGGATTTAAATTTATTTTTTTATTTTTTTTTGTAACTAAAATCACAATTATCTAAATTTTATTGATTTTTTTTTCATAAATAAAAATATCAAAAATAATAATAGATTATTGAGTAGTAAGAAAGTGTCATGAGTACTCAATAATATAGTAATTAAATTTAAATTGCATTAGCGTTTGAGGTTAGTTGCGTATTGTGTAGTCATGTTTTGCTCTCTGTAGATTTTTTTATATCAATGTAGATTTAATTTCCCTATCCTTCATTACTATTCACAGATAAAGATAGTAATTAGAATTCAGTAAACGTGGTATCTTTCTTCTGTGAACTGCGTCGACTACTCGACTACTGACAGTTTGGTGTTTGTATTCCCGCTCGCAAACTTAGTCTATGCTTCCGAGCAAGCAAGCGTGACCGAAAATTACAATGCCAGAACTAAGTAATTTAACAAGCTTCCTGTCGACTTGTTGCAACAATGCCCTGAAAACGGACGATGAGTCCATTCTATGTTGGTTGCTGTTACGTACTGTGAGAAAATTTATTTACTTTTTGTGGAAATGCGTAAATTTACTGTTTTCCATTAGCTCTAATGTAGAGGTGTAGTTGTATTATAGATTACCATCTATATAATTACTTTAAAAAAGTTTAAATGCGTTAAATGGTAATGAGATAAGAATTAAACAGTTTCTTTCTACAATGCTTTTAAAATTAATGATACGGTATAGTCAGATTTAGAGTATTCGGTACCTATTTAAAAATCAAACTTGCACTATGCAATCAGACTTTTTTTGTTTCTTAATTTATCGTGGATAAAGTTTTCGCGAGCGACACTTAATAGATGAGGTTTCCAATATTTTCCGAAACTGGTACAAAACATACGTAACGTCCGTTATGCTTATAATATTTTTTGCACAATTGCTTTGGTTTCTGTTGTTTAATGCTTACCGCCTTTTTTAGTACCTACTTACCTTCTAAACTACTTACCGCCTTGTAATTTATAAACAAAACTTACTACCTTGGATACAGAGCCAATGAACGCTTAAAAATGATCGATCGTGCAAAAAGTTTACCTATATCTATCGTTATAATTTACCGTAGTACCTACCATTTTTATGGTAATTTTTTATTGCCACAGAGAATAACAAAATATAAAACAGTCTCCGAGACGTTTCAATAATTATAGACCCTAAACCCAAACTGCACTCAATTGATAATCAAAATTATAGTTTATTTATGAAATATACGCTTATTGACTTACTCAATGGTTTTCTAAATATTATAGAAATAAACTAATCTTTTTGTAGGCTTATATAGTACTGGCACATACAATTAAAAAACCTTTTAACATTATAGCCTAAGTCAACTAAACTCATCCTCAAGAAACTGAAAGCATTATAGTATTTATACATTTATACAAATGGTTATAAACTGATGCCTATGGCGCTATGGCACATTGTTTCAACACTTACTATCTTCGTAGTGAGTAATAAGGAATTAAGATTTCACTGTGGAAACAAATTTTATTACTCTTTAAATGGAAAAAGGCTGAAGTGTTTGCAAATACTAGTGTTAATCAATTATTAAAAATCAATAGGTCAAAAATCATTTTAGCCCCACTTTTACAATATTTTCATAAAATATAATTCAATAACATGTCTAGAAGTTTAGATATTACAAATAACACTTTCATAATATTATTCATCCTTTGATAATCAATTTAATATTTAGAAACTTGCTTTACAAGTTCTGCTACTTTATATTCGACGTAAATGGACTCCTACACCTTGCGTGGTACTATTTAATAGTGTTTAATCGTATTTTACAACTGTTAAACTGTATGTATGTATCCGATTTCAAATAAAATGTAATTTGATGTATTTACATACGCAACATACACCCGGACATTGTGAAAACAGAAACTGCTATAAAATTCTTGATATAATGACAGAATATCCGATGATTGTGATTGTGAGGATTGATTTTAATTTTAAATTTTTACGGACACCCACAAAAATGTTTTTATTGTTCAAAATTATAGGTTAGGACTACTGAGGCGTTTAAATGAATGAACAAAAAATTCATATGTGAAAGTGAACTGCTCTAAAATTAAATTTATAAACGATGTAGGTGCTAATTGAAAGTGGTGTAATTTCTCCATATTTGGTGTAATGCTTTCTATTTTAATTAGTGTACTAAATATTTACATTAGATTAGTTTTTGTCTAGTGCTTAGATTAATTAGAGTAGTGGTGTTAATTGTTGCTAATTAATTAAAATATAATTTGTCCAACACTTTCATGATTTTATATTTTAATATTTAATAATAACTCTTATTTAAAGGCATATATTATTTTTCATTTCGATAGGGTCTAGTCTCGGTCCGGTATATTTTATAATTATTATAATTTGAGTTTGCTTTGTTTATTGCTTTACTTTTACTATATTCGTAAATAAAACTAAAATAAATGTGTAATAGGTATCTGTTGTGATTTTGTGTTCAGGGTTCAATATTTTCTAACATAAAGTTGAGAATGTAGGTGGTTAATTTGAAATTATGCGCGTATAAAGGTTTTATAATAAACCATTAAACGAATATTTGAAACGGTAATGAAAACTTATGTTTCTTATTTGCATTTATATTTGCTTCATCCGACATTTTTCATAAAGCTAATTCATCATAATCATTTTGCTATGTTTTAAATAATAATCGTTATTTTGATGTGAACATAACTAAAGTTAAATTTTACTTATACAAATGTGAAATTTGGTCGTTGAAATTAAAATACCGAAGCAAATAATATATTATTTCATAATGAGCAAGGAAAGTGAATGATGATTGAACAGATATTTTTATTTTATTTTCGTAGCTAGGTAACTGTATGGAAATTGTTAGTTTCGTATATGGTCGTGGGAAAAACAAATTACGTAAAAGATAAAATGGAACTTAGTGTCAATTATTTTTTTCAGGATTGAAATTTAAAAATTAAACATTTTTAGAAAAAAAAACTTATTGTAGTTGATTTTGATTGTCAGTACATAATGTAGTAATATTAATTGGTAGTACAACACTATAGCTTATACTCGGCTTATACCTACAGATAATATTTCAATCTTATGAGCATGTCAATTTGTATATTTTATAGAACGTAATATACTATACCTATGTCGTAATATACTAAAATGATTCATTGAAGATTTCTCTCATTTAAATGCCTAATTATATCTCTATTTCAATGACGTTTCTAAAAACTATAATTTTTAAACGATTATGTATCACTAACTTGAAATTAATTATTCGGGAGGCGATATGTATTAAGTAATTAACAATAAAAATCTGACGTGGACACCACATGACTTCCTTGTACGCCTTGTGTGTTCATACTTTTCTTAATAACTAAAATGTAAAATAATATTAAAAATTCTTTTAACTTATTATACTAGTATACTCACAAATATATTTTAGCCATTTTATTTAAACTGCAGAAGAAGATATAAAGCATATTTTACTATTGTCACTGTCATGTCATAATCATTTAAATTTTACGTAGTAACAAATGTTAATCGATCATGGACTACAAGATACCGAAATACTATAAATTATAAATATATACTTTAATTATTTTTAAATGATAGCAGATACAAAAATATTTATAAAATACCGATTGTAGGTAATAATCACATAATCTTTCATTTAAAATAAAAAAAATTGTCTAAAATTAAATATTTATCGAAATATTTTTAAAAAGTACTACTTCCGGTTTGTAGACTGAAACCAAAAATAGGAGCTGCACAACTAGATGCTATAACAGTCCTAAATACAAAATTTCAACTTTCTACGTCTAACCGTATTTGAGTTATGCGACACACATACGTCCGTCCGTACGTACAGACGTCACGTCGAAACTAGTCATAATGGATTCAGAAAAGGTCAAAACGGATATTTCCGTCAAAATCTGGGAACCGAAATTTTTCGCGATTACAATACTTCCTTACTTCGTACAAGGAAGTAAAAAATACTATAAAACCCATAGCAAAAGAGCGTTGAACAAACCTCATGTAATCAACTGTTGTCAATACGTATTTCTTTTGCCAGTCGTACAAAAAATACTAAGCATCGTTTCGCTTTCGCAAACGTAAATAGTAGGTACCTAGGTATACTGATTTCTGATCATATTAAAATTGAAAACCTCGACTACGTCTCGTTGGTAAATTGCACTTAGCGTCCTTATGCCTGAATTGAATTTTCCGCGAATTGAAAGCATGTCTTGTAATATTTTCGTCAATAAGTGATACGTTTTATTATAAATCAAAATTTTACAGCATATGATTAGAAAGTTACGTAGTACGTAGCCTTTGTTTTCGCGCATTTCTTATTTTATATTGCGCACAGGCACAATTATTCTTTCATTCAATTCGGATGCTTTAAATCAAGAGCATGTTGCAAGAGATCATTGTTTAAATGGAAATCGTGCGGGAATGCTGATGTCAGTGTAAAACCGTGCAATTCATCTTGATTTCTGCCGGATGATTACTTTTTACTTTTATTATCTGATTCTGCCAGAGTTTATTGACTTTTATAGATGCTGTATCTTCTATAAAGATCTTGGCATACATCAGATGGTGCAATATTGACCAGACATCTTTTGCGCAATCAGTTTCCGTGCATCAAAACTTGTGACAGTTTTTCGTAGAATTTTGATAGTTGTTACATAAGACTTTTATTAAAAGTGTGAGAATAGCATATAGGAAACATACAATTAGTTTAGCAAATACATTTCGAATTACTTACCTATAAACGAAAACATGAAAAGAATTCTGAGAAATTTTGTGCAATTCGATTTTATAATTTGTTTTCCAAATATTGGGTCCGTTGTAAAGCAATCTATCAGATAAGTAAAAACAAGTACCTCAAAAATAAAATAAAAATTTGTGCTTTTGAAACAAATTTTACTAGGAACTTTTTTCTGTAATTAACAAATTAAAAATAAACAAATTATTTTAATTTTTGATGTTCTTCAACAACATTGAATTCCAATAATTAAAGTGATAGGTAGATATTATTAATGAAATCCAACCACTCGAATTGCTGGGATTGGATAAGTCACCGCCATAGCCGACTATATGCGAACTATTCTATCGTTGTGTTATCTACCAGCCATTAATTATTATAATAAATTATGGAAAAAAATGTTATTGTAAAAAATAATTGCTTCAAGATCAAGACGTTTGAGTTTAGGATCAATAAAAAAACTTATTTCATTTATACATTCTTATCTTTGTATTACTACTTATTTCCTGCAAATATGTAATAAATAAAATACCTATATTCATAAGTAATGGTTAAGATTCAATTTTGACAATCATTTGCCCGTTCTTGATTCTTAATATGCTATTTTCTCACGACCAGTTCCGTAGTATAGTAGGCGAGGTAGTAGGTAACTTAAAATTGCAATAGCATAGTTCCCTTATACATCTTATTGATATCATTGTTTTGTTTTGATTGAATTCATATGTCAAAGTGGCAATGAATATTATTAATATATGGAAATCTGATGTCAAAATGCAGTGTAAAATATTTATGATATTTTCTTTTCTGCAAGAGTTTGTTGTAAGTATACCTACTTATTTGAATAGGTTACAAAAGTAATTTTTTATTCAACTTCAATTTAGCAATTTTGGCGTCATAGAAACTTTATTTCTCTCTCGGTCGTGCGAAAAACAATTTAAAAATAATATAAATATTACTGTATGTCTGATGAAGTGCGTAAAATAACTCCAACCGTCTTCTGTTCTGTTATTCAAAACCCTGTAATTTTTACAAGCACATCTTCCTCATTGCAACACTCGTAGAATAATTTTTGTATTTCTTACACGATTTATATTCCATGCGTGTGAACAACTTAATAAGGTTATGCCTGTCGGACGAACGATGCAAATATATGTCATTGTTAATTGGACATCGCGGGTGTTTCTAGAATGCGAAGAGCCTTTAACAATAGAAGATTCCGTGTTAAGTAGATAATGAATTGAGGTTTGCGATGTCAAGATTAAATCAACAACTTTCATAGTTTTAAAGATCATAGAAATTAGAAACTCTTACTGATTTTTGTGTGATCATTTACTGATGGTAAGTAAATTGTAGAAGTGCTAAAGTTTATTGTTTTATGTAGTTGTTACGCATTTAAATTGTGGTTACAGAATTATTGTTTTAACAGCTATATATGTTGTAAATAGATGATGTTATCATCATTATTGAACGGCTGTGTTACATGTGTTACATGTGTTACATATTTATTGTTTTTGTTATCAACTACTTGAATTTAATGGGTTTTCTCAAATACTATTAGCTAATATTAAGTATTGCTTTTATGATTCGATCACAATTTTTTGCTTTTTTGAAGGTTAAGAGACCCGTCTGCCTCCTAAAATTCAGCATAAAATGTTCAAACGTAGCGAGTCTTTTGTGGCCAGTAAAAAAACGGTAAAATTTTATTTCAACAAGGATTTAATAGAGAACGAACGGATTTGATGTGCCTTTTTAAAATTATAATTAAAAAATTGTACATGATTACAAAAATTCCGAAAAATTCAAAATAAATTCTAATTTATGAAAACTTTACATGGTTAGGTATATCTCATGGTAGAAATTAATATTTAAAATTTTTAAAAGTCACATTCTGTATATCCATTCTTTCTCTATTAAATGTTTATAAAAACATTATCTTGAAGTCAATAATAATCTGACAGTTTACTCGCAACGAAAACACTTTTACAGTATTTTTCAATTTCAAAATGACATTGCATAGCTAGGATGCGGCAAAGTACGAGTTTCGGGCTGATTTCAGGCAGCCGTAGTACTGGAGAAGTATTCTAGGAATTCGGAAAAAACGTAGACGGGCAGCGTAATTTGCTCAACGAACTTAAATACTATTTTTAAGATTAGCTAGTACTTCTAATATAATATTCATATTCAATACTCATTTATGAACCTACTTGAGGATTGAAAAATAATAGCAAATGACTATTTTCTTTAATATTAATTTTTAATAAATATTTAAATTTACAAATGTATATCATGGGTAATAACAGCATAGGTACCTATTTATAAAAACCTGTATCAATCGTCAGTTTTTTCAAATAAGTAACTGTCAATGTGTTAAGTGTACGTACAAAACAATATTAAGATTAGAGTCGATAAAAAAGTTGACCGTTTGTCACAGACTGTAGCCAAATTTATTGTTTCTTTAAAAACAATCATCAAGTCGTCAAAGCTTTTACAAAAACATTACATTGTACAATGTTTTGCAAATGGAGTATTTACCATATGGAGAGCTTAAAGTTATTTCGAGTTCACTTCTTAATCCATAATCGGATAAACCCATACCTTTCTGTTTCGGATTACTGTAAATGAATACAGGCGGTCTAATAACCCATTAGCAAGTTGTTGCTTGTCTAAATTTGTTAGCACAGAGTTAGGTATATTTAAAATTCAAGTATAAACCAGTCCATAAAGATCTGGATATGTATCGTTGTTTCGAATTTAATCTATTTTCAATAAATGATAAGTTGTTCAATATTTATACATCATTATGCTCTCCATACTTCCATGTAAACTAGGTTGCCAGACTACCGTTAATTTAAATAAGTGTCTTATATTAAGTGAATCTATTTTTAGATGTAAGATCTAATGAATTGAATTAATAATGTGATGTTGTTTACAGATCAGAGCCGTGTGACTGGCGTAGGGCCGCAGAAAGGGGGCTCCCCGCTTCGGACGCAGGTGCTGCAGGAGAAAACGCTAAACGCCGCGCACCTCCTGCCCCACGTACGCCATTCTGCCAAGGGTGTCGAAGCGCTTGGAGTCCTTGTTCAATATCTTGTCTTTAATGTAAGTATTTCAATATACATTTCGGACAAACAAACAAACAGCCGAATTCTCAAAGAATGTTGCTAAGGTCATTCACAATTAGACAAATTATTTTTTGAAATATAATTATTATCCTATATTAGTATCTATTTATTTTTATAATCAAGGAAATTATACATTTTAAATCTTTATTGGAATAAAATAAACGAAAATATGTAAATCAAGTAGCAAAAAAATTCAATTCGTACATATTTCTGGTATGTTATATTAAAGAGAATAATATTTTTGTTAAATAAAATATGTAATTATATAATACGTTATGTTCAATTGTATGATAGGTTCAAATAATTATTAGATATGAAATTTAATATAATATATTTTGTTCGAAAAATTG
This sequence comes from Agonum fuliginosum, assembly GCA_947534325.1. NCBI lineage: Eukaryota > Metazoa > Arthropoda > Insecta > Coleoptera > Carabidae > Agonum > Agonum fuliginosum. The sequence goes on from OX384029.1 coordinate 30,343,078, forward strand.
AATTAGTAAAAGTTCACTAAATATTGCCTAGAAATCAAAATCTACACACCACTTCAGTTTGGAAATCGAACTAGGGTACAACTTGAATATACACATATTCTTAGTACAGGTCCATTGCAGGCTGATAGGTAAATGAACAGTCCACTCGTTCCTATAATGCCAATGAAACCGGTAGAATTTCGGCCCTATGCACTACGCTTCTTCTAGGAGCGACATAATAACGACATAAGTAACGGAACTAATATAATAATTGCATCTCAATATGAATATTTATAAGATTCAATTATATCGGATAACCGGGTAGTGAATTGATTTATGCAATACAGGAAATACAATGTTATTTTTTAATATAAGGATAATATGTCGTTACCTATTGATCTAAGAACAAAATCTTGTATATCATTGAATTCTGCATCTAACATTATGTACAATCAGGCTTAAAATAAAATGTGCTTATTTTTAATTTTTATTATTTTGAAAGTTTTTGAATAGTACGGAGTCCTTATTAAAAAAATTGTTTAATTTTACTTTATAAATAAACTGGTTTCATGCAGGAAATTCTTAATTTGAAGTGAGATAGAGAAATAAATTTGTAAAATTTTAACTTGGTTGTACTGTTAAAATGGGTGTAAAATGTCGAATGATTTAGATGCAGGCCCTCTTCCATTCTGTAACTAGAACTTTTTACAAATTATTGGCATAATATGGCTTATTTATTTGCAATTTTGGAAATAATTGCTGAAGACTGTTTATGAATTAAATTAGCAAAACTGTAAAATATTTTTTGGAACTAACTTCAGATCTAATTAAATAAAAATATCGAGTCTGTAAGAGTGACTATTTACTGTTGCTACGTGACGTCCTCACTGCAGCAACACAAACAGTTGTTCAGTTACAGAATAAATGTCCAGAATTCAGTTATCTACAAGATATAAGAGTTGAAGTATGTTGCTCTAAAATAAAAAAATGTGATGTGGCCAGCACACAACCTCCCGCCATATCTAGACTTATAAACATAAATGTATATGTAGGTACAATTCGGTGCCCATTTAAGGAGTTTCGATACCGATTATCTATCTAGGGGATCTAAAGAAAAATCTATTGTATTTCTGCAGAGTGACAACTTCTACCCACTAAATTTTGTTGTAAAAAACACCGAAAATATAAAAAATCTTATAGCGGAATATATTTGTTTATAAATATTTTATTACTATCTTAAATTGTATTTTTAAGTCCTAAAGATTTTATATTTTAAAATTCATAATTTTAAAAATCAATCAAAAACACGGCAACAGCGCTAGTATTTTAGCTGCTTTACGTTGGCTGTTGGCTGCAGTGATTCTAACCTAACTGTCAACACAACTGTCAAGTGTTGTCAGGTAGTAAATGCAATAGCTCATAATAATTGTTCTTTTGACGCTCCAAGATTAATGCAAGCTATAAGAAATGAGAACTTAATTGATAGTTTTCGTCCAGTCATTCATTATTTCCAAGACACTTTAAAATTATTTAAAAACATTTCCTGACAATTGGTAGAAATTCATCTTTCTGTTTCAGAAATAATTAGTAATGGGGAAAGCTTTGATCAAGTATATGACAAAAGTACACAAAAGATACAGATATTATTATTTCTACTGTACAGCCTTTAAAAGAGTCAGATCTCGTGGAATGATTAAAAGATTAGCGACATTTGGAATTAATTACGAAATAATTGCAAACAAATTTAGTGATCATGGACCCGTCATGTCCCTTGTAGAGATTTTAGTAGATGAACACGAATAATTCTTACTCAAATAGTTCTTCCTACTTATTTTCGATAGTTTCGTAACGGTGTTTGTATGCGAATTGCGAAAGTGTGTCCAATTTCCTAAAAATGACTTGTGTATGTGTATTTTCTTTTATTTATTGTGAAAATATAAATATAATATCATTTGTTACAAACTTTATAAAATAATATGCTTCAACATAAACGCACTGTTACTTTCCAACAGTATTTTAAATTTCGCGCCAATCTATGATTTGCGACGTTGCCGTAGTTATCGCTCTTTTAGTTATGTGAGCATTATTGTCACGTTTTAAATTTTATTTATTAGAATAACTCAATAACGGTGTGGAAGAATCTACTGAATTTTAGTTTCATGATTTATTAATGTCTGATTTATAATTACTGTAAATCTCTTTCTGGTGGTATTATTTTTATAGATTACACAGCCACAGCCCTTTAAAAATGTATTCTCATTTACTCCCATGGTTACAAGATTTTAATGTTTTATCCGATAAATTTAATTTTTCAATTTTACTACAATTCTGTAAACAAGTTTACACATACATAGTGCACGTTGTAATTTAAACTGTTTTCCCGTTTCTCATCTTCATTCGATTAATACAAGTGTGCAGCAAACATGTTTATTCATTTCCAAACTTGTTTATTCACGCTTATTTACATCTGTTTTGAAGCTATTAACTCGCTGTTAATACAATCTGTCTTCTGAGAACTTCCTTACATTTTGGTATTCCCTAGCAGGTACTCGTAGTCTAAAAGGCGCCAGAGTTTACAATAGTGAAGTACCAATAAAAACATTACAGGGTTTGCAAGTTTACAGTAATTGTGGTGTTTATAAAAGCTCAAAGCTTTTTAGGAAATGCGAAATCAATGTTTATTCTTTTATAATAGAAAAAGGCAAGAAGCGATTGTAAAAATATTACACTCACCGAAAAGTGCAAACCATAAAAGTATTATTAAGGAAAATATTTTATGAATAATTTTTAAGCCCGTCTGACACGATACAAAGTTTTGTACAAAATTTAGTATTAAAATTTGATACGAAATATAATGGATCGTGTCAGACGGACTTTGTATGAAATTTTGTACAAAATCTCTTTATATTAAGTTTTTGTACGAAATATTTAGGACAGGTTCTAATTTCTTGTACGAAATGTCAAACTGTTTACTAGTAAGCCTTAGAAAATTTCGATATGCTAAAGGATCTTCGATTTTTAGTTCTTCTTTAACATTATTTAGTATTCTTCTAAGCAACCATTTTTTATTCATGAGAATATTTTACTCTTCTTTGAATTTTTCTTTTTAATGGCAATTTTTTGAATATTTGTTACTGCAGCAGCAGCTATTGCAAGTAATAAACGCCTTCTTCTATCACTATTCATTTTTACATCTACAAAAATCCTTAACCACGCTTAGCTCATAGAATTATTTTCAGGTTCAAATACTGTCCTTGAAATACTGTCATTGTATGTCATCTCTACACTGTTTCTACCAGTTTCTACGAAATTGTTTTGTATACGCATGCTTATGAATTAAAATTCTGTACAAAAATTTAGTACCGTGTCAGACAGAAATTTAAATTTTCGTAACAAATTTTATCATAATATTTCGTATCAAAATTTAATATTAAATTTTGTACAAAACTTTGTATCGTGTCGGACGGGCTTAAGATATTAATGTTATTTGAAAAAAGTTTAATTGTTTAACCGTCAAAAACATTTTTAGCAACCAACTCTTGGAAATTTGAAAATAATTTCCACCGGAAACTAAAAGATATTTTTAATTGAAATTAATTACAATGACGAAATTTTTTCCATTAATTATAATCATATAAAAGTCATAAGAATTAAATTACAGCTTGACATTTTATGTCTACAAAGATTGATTACTTTATCTTTGTCAGTGTTTAGCCTAGTAATATTTATCAATGTGTGTCTTAACGGCAGTAGCAGAACTATTATTCATATAATATAGTATTCATTATATTATGAAATATGTTTTCTTACATATTATTGTTTTTTACCTCTCTCCTCATATTCTATAAGAGAGGTATTGTAATGGGTCAAAATTTTCGAGTATGAGTTTTTGGTGGATAAGCACGTTTCAGGGTCTCTATAATACGAATTTACTATTTTCACGATGATGTCTGTGTGTGTGTATGTGTGTGCGTGTGTGTGTGCGTGTGTGTGTTTGTATGAATGTATGGACTGACGATTTTTCGTCCACGATAACTGAAAAAGTATCAAACCTTTAATAACCAAATTTCATATTTAAGGTTTTAATAAGGATCTTAACACCGGATAACATTTTGGTAGAAATCCGAAAACCGGAAGTAGTACTTTTTGAAGCTTGATAAACTTTTCCTTTAATATATTGTTACATTATTTATTTATGACAATTTTTGCAATTAAAAATAAAAGAAAATATAATTATCTATGGGTACAGTTAATTATAAATACAATTTGCTGAATCTGGTAGTATTTAACAATAAAATAAAGTACAATTAATATTCTATCTTGTTGTCCATGATATGAAATTTGTTTCTACATAAAATTTGAATGATTATGACAGTGACAGTACAGTTGACATCTTTTGCTTGCATCTTGGTTTACATTATCGTTTACATATTACATGAACATGAAACTATTAAAATGTAAGTAAAACTATTTATTAGATTAGTCTCAAGTTTAATAGAATAAGCAGAATTAGGCGAGAGGTCGTGTACTGGCCACAGCAGATTTTTTTAGATTCACAAAAGTTCGTTGTATACCTACCATTTACTGTTTTTACCTCTCGCCTCATATTCTATAAGAGAGGTATTGTAATGGGTCAACATTTTCGAGTATGAGTTTTTGGTGTATAAGCACGTTTCAGGGTCTCTAGAATACGAATTTACTATTTTCACGATGATGTCTGTGTGTGTGTTTGTGTGTGCGTTTGTATGAACTGACGATTTTTCGTCCACGATAACTTAAAAAGTATCAAACTGTTTATAACCAAATTTCATATTTAAGGTTTTAATAAGTATCTTAACACTGGATAAGATTTTGGTAGAAATCCGCAAACCGGAAGTAGTACTTTTTGAAGTTTGAAAAAGTTTTCCTTAAATATATTGGTATATTATTTATTTATGACAATTTTTGCAATTAAAAATAAAAGAAATTGTAATTATCTATGTGTACAGTTCATTATAAATACAAATTGCTGAATCTGGAAGTATTTAACAATAAAATAAAGTACAATTAATATTCTATTTTTTGAAATTCCAGTATCTTGTTGTCCATGATATGAAATTTGTTTCTACATAAAATTTGAATTATTAAGACAGTGACAGTACAGTTGACATCTTTTGCTTGCATATTGGTTTTCATTATCGTTTAAATATTACATGAACATAAAATTATTAAAATGTAAGTAAAACTATTTATTAGATTAGTAGAGACGATTTAAATCCATATAGGAGTGACGTCATAAAAAACAAGCAAATTATTCGTATGAATCAAGATTTGACTTTTTAGTAGGTACAGCATGAATAAAAACTATTGCTTTTAAATTTCGCGTATAGAGAAAGACTGCCAGCACCATCTACTCATAAGAATAATTTGCTTGTTTTTTACGACATCACTCCTATATGGATTTGAAACGTCTATAGATAAGATATCTACTACTTAATTGATAATTACGTAATTTTTGGTAATTGCGGGTTATCGTGCTTTTCCGATTAATCGTAATCGCCGATTATCTTACACGATTAATACGATTATTACGCGATTGATAATTTTAACGCATGCACTTCAATTAGAGAAATATCGGGAATTAGAAGCCGTGATTTGTTATTTCACAGAGCAATTATTATCTACAATAACCTAGTCAATTAATATTTAGTCAAAGTGATTATCATTACAGAAACCGTTTAATTCCCAAATATTTAAAAATACTTTGTTTATTGCAATAAAGAGGAGAAATTATTTTGGGTGAAAATAGAACATTAAAGATTAGCCGAGATTAGTTTCAACTTGTTTTTCACTTACGGATCCACCCCCCCGAAGGTGTTTAGGAGATAACGGTTGTTTGATTGGACAGGACAGGGGCAGTTTTGCTTAAATACCGACCGATCTTGTGTTTGTCATCACAGTTTTCGGTTATACTTGAATCAGTGAACATCTCAGTTAGTCTAAATTTTGCGAAACAATTCGCATTTTAACCTTGGACATTTGTGTTTGTTCGGATTTTGTAAGTTAGTGAAAATGAAATTTAATAAACGTTGGAAAAACACGGTAAGAAGTCTATCTTGTTTCGAAACCGCGATGAGGATTTGCTCGTTTGTTTTTCTGATTTATCTTAACATATTTTATTTGACTCCGCGATTCGATTTGGCGTATCTGTACCCTCTGGTGATTCAGGTAATCAAAATTTTCACGTGTGATTGTACCTAGGACATGGACGATTAATAATAACAAAACAACCATAAAGTAGTAGTTGAGTCATTGAATAAATAAAATTTTATTAGTGATATAAAATCAGTTTGTTTTGTGATTATTACCCGAAAACATTACAAAAATAATTTTATACCTAAAAATCACCAACATTCTTACATTTCCGACATTTGTTATAAATCATACCTGGCAAAATTGTCATTTCACATCATTGTCATTCTCGCTATCTATGGATAACTCTTGTGCAAATCTATAAAGCCGAAAATACAAAGTAGTCATTGGTACGCTTATAATAATTTACCTCGGATTTTACCTACGTCATATTTTAGAACTGCATGTACAGCATAGTGGCCTATTAAACAAAACTATCCTATCACTACTTCGCAGATTGTTTTGATCCTGTTTAAATTAATTTATATTTTTATTTTCAGCTGGATGCGTTCCGGACACCAAGTTTGAAACGAGAAGTAGATAATATACGAACTCAATGGATCAAAGATAAACTTGAGTTGGAGGAGACGAGAATAGGATATCGACGTCTCGAAGATGCAGTTTCCGAACAAAAAATCCTAGCAGCCCTGACTTTAGAAGAAGAACGCGTCAAATTCCGATCGGAAATCGCTGAGCTCTTTGAAAAGCAGCGGAGGGATTATGCAGAATGTAAGTTGACTTGTACTTTACTAATTATTATATTAATTTAATATTAATTTTATGTAAATATGTCTCACCGTGATTTGCAGTTATATTATTAATCAATAAATACTGTTTTATGACAGTTATGTTCAAATTTATATTATTAATACTTTCTTACTTACTTAATCCAATGCCTTTATACCTATCGTAAGTCTTTCGGTGTCAGGCTTATATTATTAATATAAATTATAAATTCCGTGACATAAAATGTGTGGGATGCAGTCAACAATTAAATTTATTTCTCAGTCGACTAGTTCCGACGTACGTCATCATCAGGAGATGGAAAATTTAAATTTATATGATTTACATGAAAATATAAATAATAATTGTACAACATTAGGAATTGTCCAAATACTATATTATTTTTGAAATGCATACGATTTAAAAAAATTGTCACAAAACTATTATAACCTTTGTAATCCATCATCCTTCAACTAAAACTTAGTAATGGTATTTTCATGTAAATCATACAAATTTAAATTGCTCATCTCCTGATGATGACGTGTGTGACGTCGAAACTAGTCGATTGAGAAATAAATTAAATTGACTGCATCCCAGAAATTTTTCCCCATTCCTGAGTATCTATCACCAGTTAAGTAAACTAATTCATCCGTGACTTAAGTTTACGATTATCACTTTCAAACATGGGTAACAAGTCCTGAACTCTTATACCATGTTATTGATTTATTTTTTAACTTGCAGTAAATGAAAAACACAAACGAGAAAAACTAGAATTAGAAGAGCGTCTCTCAGAGGACAATAATCAGTTGAAAAACCAACTGGACGCAGAATTCTCCAATCGAGAAAATGAAATCTCGATTCGCATCGAAGCTTATGTTAGTGAACATAAGTACAGGCTTCAAGAGCTAGAACGAGAAAATGAAAAACTTCGACGAGATCATCATATTGCTGTTGAAATTCTAAGAGAAGAAAATGAATCAATTAGAGAGCAGTTGGATGAGAAATCCTCCTTGATTGAAGATCTTAAAGAACTGAGGTTTATCAATGAAAAATTAAAACAAGAATTTACTCATAAGGAGAAGTTTTTCGAGGAGAAAATAATTACTGCTCAAGATGAGGTTGCACTTTTGAAAGAAGAAAATAAGAAGATTTTAGAAACATTCAAATCCGATACCAAAGATAACAAATTACAGGTATGTACTTACAAAATATAATATTATTTAAAACTACGTGCTCAATATTTTAGTATTAGGTATATATTATGAGTTTTGAATACGAGATCAGCACTATATTTTTGCATTTGTTTGCTTTATTTTTTTATTTCTTCCTGATTTTTAGTAGAGAGCTCGAGAGCAATTATTATGACTTTTGTGGGGGAATCGGTGTTACAAGCTGAAATTTTCACACCTACCAAATCTAAATTTAAAATTTGTTAAAAAAATAAACCAGGCAAAGGGGCACTAGAACTAAAATTCGAGTTAAGCACATGTCGGTAAACAGGAGAAAATTCTGCATTTTATTGAATTAAAAAATTTTCAACTTTTGTGGCCGGTCTATTTTTAATTATGTTTTGAATTATACTCAATACATTGTGGCTTATGGGCTTTTACGGACACTATAGTGTATTTTTTATAATTTTTGGAAACATGGTATTTGAATTATTTAATAAATTATAAAACAACGCATAATATGCAATTTCGACGTGGCTCAGCGCTACGCGTCCCCACTCACCGCGCTCTATCTTCTGTCTCTACAATCCCCGCTAGACTAGATTGCTTCGTCTCACTCTCTCATAACATTTTTATTCTGTACTCATCACTTTTGTGATAAAATCGGAGTTACAGGCTGAAATTGTCACACATGAAAATTAATAACCTATACTATGTCCATCGAACACATAGAGTAATAAAATATGGAAGAATTATATATTTTATCATTTATATATAACATAATTTTAAAAGAAATATGAAGTACAATTTTTATTTACGAACGATTTTTTTGATGACCGATCTCAGCAGTTGAGTTTGCCTAGCAGTGTAAAACTGGCTTACCAATAGCAATACCGTATTTCAATTTCGCGCACATTTGTGGGAGGAGCATCCACTCTATCTGTTCGGTAGATATAGTATAGCAAAAAAAATATAAATTTCAAATTTGTTAAAAAATAAACCAGGCAAAAGGGCACTAGAATCAAAATTCTAGTTAGACACATAATGGTAGGAGAAAATTCTGCATTTTTTCGAATAAAAAAATCTGACGTGGACACCACATGACTTCCTTGTACGCCTTGTGTGTTCATACTTTTCTTAATAACTAAAATGTAGAATAATATAAAAAATTGTTTGAACTTATTATACTAGTATACTCACAAAAATATATTTTAGTCATTTTATTTAAACTGCAGAAGAAGATATAAAGCATATTTTACTATTGTCACTGTTATGTCATAAACATTTAAATTTTACGTAGTACCTAACAAATGTTAATCGATCATGGACTACAAGATACCGAAATACTAATTATATATATATATATATATATATATATATATATATATATATATATATATATATATATATATATATATATATATACTTTAATTATTCTTAAATGATACCAGATACAAAAATATTTATAAAATACCGATTGTAGGTAATAATCACATAATCTTTCATTTAAAATAAAAAATTTGTCTTAAATTAAATATTTATCGAAATTTTTTTTAAATTTACTACTTCCGGTTTGTAGATTGAAACCAAAAATAGGAGATGCACAACTAGATGCTATAACAGTACTAAATACAAAATTTCAACTTTCTACGTCTAACCGAATTTGAGTTATGCGACACACATCCGTACAGACGTCACGACGAAACTAGTCATAATGGATATTTCCGTAAAATCTGAGAACCGGAATTTTTTGCGATTACAATACTTCCTTATTACTCCGTACAAGGAAGTAAAAATTGTGAACTTTTGTGGCCGATTTATTTTTAATTATTTTTTGAATTATACTCGTTACATTGTGGCTTACGGGCTTCAGAAACTTTAAATTGAATTTACTCGAAAAGAACGATGGAAAAAATCAACCAAAATTAACCAAATTTTATGTTTACACTAATTTATCTCAAAAACTAAGGCCTATATTAAAAATAGTATTCTTTACAAAAGTTTCTTTGATCTTTTCGGATCACAGTAGTGTATTTTTTATAATTTTTGGAATTAAGGTAATTGCCTTTATTTTATGAATTATAAAAGTACCGTAAAACGGGGTGGATAAGCACAGTTTTTAACTTTGAAATACTGTATTATTTTTATTTCTGTAAACAACATTACGAAATATTTTTTATACTTCGAGTAAGAAGCTCATTTATCGAAATCACTATTTGTTTATTTTCTGTACCCTACCAAAAGTATTTTTTTATATGTTGTTCCTATTCGCCTCCAAGTAGAAACTTTTGTAAAGAATAATCTTTTTTGATATAGGCCTTAGTTTTTGAGATAAACGAGTGTAAACATAAAATTTGGTTAATTTTGGTTGATTTTTTCCATCGTTCTTTTCGAGTAAATTGAATTTAAAGTTTCAGAAGCCCGTAAGCCACAATGTACCTATCGAGTATAATTCAAAAAATAATTAAAAATAGACCGGCCACAAATGTTGACAATTTTTTTATTCGAAAAAATGCAGCATTTTCTCCTTTACACCATTATGTATCTAACTCGAATTTTGATTCTAGTGCCCTTTTGTCTGGTTTATTTTTTAACAAATTTGGAATTTATATTTTCTAGGTTAATAACTTTCATGTGTGAAAATTTCAGCTTGTAACACTGATTCCCCCACAAAACGCATTTTTTGACGCCTTTTGAAGCGCGGAGCTCTCTACTATTTCATAACAATGCAGTTTTTGTTACCTCTCGCCACTAATATCTGTAAGAGAGGTATTGTAATCATGCTAAAATTTCGATAGCGAGTTTTCAATGGATAAGCACGTTTTAAGGTCCCTAGAACACAATTTTGATAATTTCGCGATGATGTGTGTGTATGGATGTATGTATGTATGGATGGATGGATGTTGGAGGTACGATAACTCAAATACCACTGAATAAAAAAATTTGAAATTTTGTATATAATATTCTGACACCCTAGATTAGATCTGATTAGATTTTGGTATTGATCGTGCTACCGGAAGTGGTAGTTTCTTGAAGATCTGAAGAGTTTTTCTGGAATATCCTCAAAATTTATGAATTAATAGGAATTTTTTAAATAACATTGTATACTAAATGTTACTGTCTACAATATGTATTCAAAACGTTGTTTTTATCTAGCACCATTTTCCAATTATAAGACGTTAAAAATTTTACAAATTTGTTACAATTTTGATTTATCTGCCTACCTATGAAAACAAAAAATAAAATATTTGAGTGTTAATAAATTTTTGACTTTTTGACAAATTGAAATGAAAAATATGAATATTTATAAGCTCATAATAAACTTTAATAATATTATAAAAACTACAATTCCCGAATTCCCTTCTATGTATACAATGGTATATTTGTGAGTAAGTACCTTCATACACACTCAGTAAAATAGTGGAATATGGCGAGAGGTCATGTGTTCGCCACATCGGATTTTTTTATATGGATTCCAAAGATTTTTTCAGAATTCTAATTGAGCATAAATCTAGATTAATTCTTTCACATACATTTAGAAACAAATTGAAATGGAAAATATGAAATGTCATTTATTATAAAGTCATAATAAACTTTAATAATATTATAAAAACTACAATTCCCGAATTCCCTTCTATAATGGTATATTTGTGAGTAAGTTCCTTCATACACATTTAGTAAAATAGTAAAGTATGGCGAGAAGTCATGTGTTGGCCACATCGGTTTTTTTTTGTTTATGTTATGTGTACTTATGCTTGCGTTTGTGTTGCATGATGCATGTAGAATGGTATTGGCAGCCCAGACAAGTGTTCTGTTGTTGGTCAGGCTGCACTAGGCCGCTGCACACAACTACAAGATGAGGTGGAATCACTACGCACCGTACTTGACCTGAAGCTCGCTGAACTGTCAGAACTTCGCCGTGCCCATGGCGAACTCAGCCAGGCTGCTGAAGAATTACCAGCTGCCTTACTGCGAGCGCATTCCCTCCAAGCCCGCGTAGAAGATCTGGAGCTGCAACTTGAACGCAAAACTGATATGGAATTGTAAGTTTGTTGATCTTTTCATAATAATCACCATTATGATATTAATTTGTATGTATTGTATAATTACAGACAACTTACCAAAGAAAATAAGAGACTGCAAGAATCGTTTAGCCAAGAGTCAAAGCAAAATAAGAGACTGACACTTCATAATGAAGAATTGCAGTGGAAGCTGAAACAGAATTCAGAGGTAGTAAACGCAATCTTGCAAGGTCAAACACCTAACCGTAAATCTTTGCACGGTTCAAATCAATCTCTTTGTGATGACATGTCATACAAAACTCCCAGCGGAAGTTACCTGAACCGATCGCATCACACATCTAGCTTTAACGAGAAACACCACAGCACATCACACATTTTAGAACGTACGCTATCATTTAGAGAGAGAACAAGCCACTTTTTGAAAGACACACCAAACCGGAAATCGGAAAGTCAAAGTCCGAATGATCGGTTTCACAATAAGTCAGATTATTTTGATCTGGACGATTCGCCCCCAAGCTCGCCTAAGGTGAAGGGGGTGGTGGAGAAGAGTGATTCTGTGAGTTGGGTGCTTGATATGGATGAGTCTCCCGAGGTGATTGCTTCCAGAATGGTTCGTAGAGCTGGTAGCTTCCGCAATGTTACTCCACCTAAATCCACGCCGACCAAATCTCCTGCTTCTAAACGGCCACGAACCAAAGCAAACAATCTAAGCTTGTCGGCATCGGCGGGAGCGATCGTAAGTCCGGAAGACAAAAACGATAACCGGTACAGGTCTAAATCCGTGTCCTTGCGAGATTCTCAATCCCCTGAGAATTGTCACCCGGGCGATTATCTCTCTAACAGTTGGCACTACAGCTTGCGCACTAGCACGCCGACTAAGTCAGGCGTGGAACCTATCAGGAGTACCGTGAAATTGGAAAACAATCCGGACTTAGAGCATGATTCTGATGTGGCTATCAGTTTGCCCGCGTTGCCATCAGAAATTAGTCGCAAAAAAGAGAATTGTAATAAACCTGATAGCCTTCCATCCCTGCCATCCGGAGACTTATTGCTTCTGCAATCTTCATTCCCTAAGAACTCTGCCGGCGAGGCGATGATTTCCGAATCCAATTCTGAGGATGAATGTTCTAGCAGTACAAGCGAGCACTCGCCAAGCGTAAGTGACACTGAGACGTCAGGCGGCTCAGGCTTGGGTGACAAGTGCGCCCCCAAGTCCAAGATGCAGTACGACTTGTTCCTGATGACCGAATCCACCACCAACTCGGAGGCCATGGACTGCAGTTGGTCAGAGGAACTGGATGTGTAATGTGTAAGTTACGCGACGCCAACATTCGATATCCAATTCGATTTTATTTATTACATATTGTTTGTTATTTTATGTGGAGAGATACCTTTTAGTTATCATTCAAGTCTCATGTAGATAAGATCATCATAGATTTTTAATCGCGCTCTTAATTGTTAACAAAAAATGTTGTTTTTATTCCATTTTGTATTCTTAATAATTTTATATTTGTACGAGTATTCATATAATAAAATAGTTTCTCGGGTCACATAGTCACGGACAGTACTACTTTGATATTCATGCGCGTGTACAAAGCTTTATATAAATAATATTATATTAATCTATTATAAATGGCGATTCCTGTGTAGTTCTCTTTTTGCGAGAGCTAAACAGGGTCAATGACACAAACACATACATTATTTAATTTGTGTAGGGTTGTGATCTGTTTGTGGACGATAAAAATAGCTCTATCAGTATTACAGTTAACTATTAAATGTAAATTAAAATTGTTATGATTGCGACAATATGTCATATATTATATAGTTTGATGGTCAGCATTGTTGATAGCGTTATTGATATAGATTTTTTATTTCATAAACCAAACAGTTTTATTGTTTGTGTGAAAAATTTTAATATTAACGATTTTTACATGGACATAAAATAGCAGTGTTTTTAGATGATTTTGATTTGTCACTCTATTAATTTTATTGTTTGGTTTATCGAAAGTGGATGCAGTGTTTGTATAAAGAGGGGTGTTTGGACCAATAGTTTTGCAACCTGTGTATATTTATTGTATCTATTTGCTAATGGGCAGCTGAAAGTGTTTTTGTTTTGTAAAGAATGCAATCTTATTTTAAAATAAAACATTATTGATTAAACATTATTTTGATCTTTCTTCTTCTGTGTTTGTCCATCCTTCTTCATTTTTGGTGTTTCTTTGGGGATTTTTTTTTTAAATCTATTTTCCATGGTTATTGTCAGATAAAATCTTAGTGCTTTGTAACTCAATTTTACTCTTTCAATTCTTGATAAGGTTCTATTGAGATATTTTTTTATATGCAATTTATTATTGGTTCAATTCTTCGGGAAAAAATTATGCTGAGCGTGGAACAAAAAGAATTTCTGAAAAATTTGCAAAATAAAATAGCATCGTAGCATTTTTTATTAAAACAACAATAGGGTATTTACGTAGTTTACCATTTTTTAAAACTTTTCTATTGAAACTTCATGTTATTTGAAAGCGATTGAGAGTACTGATAAGCCTTAATTGTTCTTAATAAAGCTGTAATTAATTTTAAAATTTGTGTGACGTAGATGTATAGCTGAAAATCTTCTCAAACCATGGTGCTGGAATTAAAATGTACTCATGTAAAATCAACTGTTTCTAAATGTTACAAAATATAAAATACAATTTGGTAGTTTATTTGTTACTGTAAGTAAGAATACACGTGAAACGCATTATTGTGACGTAGATGTATTGATATGTAAAATCTCAAATATTTAAAGAACTATTAAGTTTTTGAAAACTTTTTTCATGTCAATAACTCATTTTTGAAGTCTTCTTTCAATATAATTGATTGGATTGCTAATTTGCTACTATGGTAAAGTATCCTATTGAAATGAATTACACCAGACATTTATTAAACGTTGTGTAAAGAATTACTTGTAATATTGTAGTAGATTTGAAAAAATATTTAGAAAAATTATCTTGGTTCTAAAAATGTTCATTTTACTTTTAAAAAATCTGATGTGGCCAATATTTTTTTATTCAATAGTATTTGAGTTATCGTACCTCTAACATCCATCCAGCCACACAGACATCATCGCGAAATTGTCAAAATCGTGTTCTTGGCACCTCAGAACGTGCTTACCCATTGAAAATTCACTATCGAAACATCAGCATGATTACAATACCACTCTTACAGAACTGATTGGCGAGAGGTAAAATGATACTAATTTTTGCGAATCTTTCTAAAATTATTTACATCTCGCGTCTCGCCTCATATTCTATAAAATGGGTCAAAATTTTGATCATATGAAATATGTTTCTACACAACATTTGAATTATTATTTATGACAGTACAATTGACATCCCAAGTAACAATGTAACGTGATTCCGACGTATTTGTGACGATTATGCGTGGATCGAATCAACGTCGTTTATCTACGTACCAGTAACATCGATCGTCAACGTCATATTTACATCGACTGTTGACGTTCACTTAACGTCGATTATATACTAAAATAAATGCATAAAAAATGTACTATATAGGTTTTAATCTCGGTTTTAATAATGGATCTATTTAAAAATATATGGTAATTATATAAATTTTTTATTGAGAAAATAAATATAATTCTTAAAACAAAAACAGAAATAAGTTATAAGATAAATATAAAAATAAGTAGGTAGCATTTACTCCTACATAACAGAAAAATATATAAATAGTCCACTGCTGGAGTTTCATTGTATAATCTTTCATCATTTTTTTGGTTATGTTCGAATGTGCTGCCTTTAAAGTAGGTATCTAAAATAATAATGCAAGATATTATACATACTAATGTAAAACTATTTACAATACACAAGTATCATTATTTTGCTTGCCTAGCAATTCGATTCTTGTAGTTGAGTACTTACGTGGTACAAATTTGACGTTTGATTTTAAAAATACTTCCTGTACTTATTCTGCTCTCGGGACTGGGCCCGTAACCTGTTAGCGAGGCAGGGGAGCAGGACCAACAAATAACAATACATCACTTAAATACACAAACCGTATATTCAAAATAATACACGACTAAAACCCAACGCGATTAAAACAAAATAATTACATTTTACATACCCATACCACTGAAACTGAACATCGTACAGGTTAAACTATAAGTAAGTGGTGGTCGTCACGAAAGATGGCGACACTGTTCGTGAACAGAGATTCTCGTAACAGAATTTAAATTAAATACAATTATATTTGACAAGTTGTTTTATTTGGGTTTAGTTCGGTATATACGTCGTATAAATACATAAATATACAGAACTAAACACAAATAAAATAATTTTTTATTATTCCATTTAGTTTAAAAACGTCTTCGCAACGTCGTTGCGAGACCACGAAATCTAATGACGTTACAAGTAATGTGATTGGCACGTTAAGGTGGTTTCAGCGTGCCTCCGTGTCCATGTAAAATTAACGAAATTTTCAGAATATATAACCAAAGTACTAATATATTTATCTTAAAAATTTCAAGCAGATTGACCATGTAGATTCCGAGATAATTGATATCAAAGTTATTGACTTTTACACTGCTAGGATATGTTGACCCAGCAAAAACATCTTCATTTCTGAAAATACATATTGTTCCCTCCATGTAGGTTGTATGAAAAACATTTTCTAAGGTAGATTAAACTATTCAAAAATCAAATAAAAAAAATTGCAATTTTTCACCACATGGTTATTGCGTAAAAAATTATTGAACATACGACAAACTTGAGTTCTTGTATATTTCCCGAAAAACTTGGCAACGTTGCACTTGCAAAAATCTCCCTGTACTAACTTAGATACTTTGAACTTGAAGCAAAATAATCTAAACAAACTGTTATTTTGTAGATACTATTAAATTTAATACTTAATCTTAATTAATAATGATAAATAATCAAATAGTACAAATAACGCTCATTCATATTCGACATCTTACAAAAAAAAAACTTAACCTAAACGTCAAATGTCAAATCTGACGTAGTGCAGTAGTACCACGTTGAAAAACACAGTGCTGCGTTGCCACGATTATCATCTAACTACGCATGATAGAAACCGTTCATAAAATTAATATTTCTCTAAAAAATCATATTCTAAAATATAAAATTATAATAAATAACCTATATGAACACAGTTCTGTGTCTACTTTTATAATATATAATGAATTTTCTAAATAAAATTTTTTATGCGAAAAGTTGGTATTGGAGTCAAATGAATGACTTTATTCGACTTTAATTTAATGTTTTAGGTGTTATTTAATAACATATATTTCTTTTAAATGGAAAAAAATCTGTTACGGTATTCTTCCAACCCTTGAAATATTTTTCTACGGCAGTATTATATGTATTTAAGTTCATTTTTCAATTTTTCATGAAGACTGTCAATTGATTTAAAAGTATCGCTGCAACCACCTTAATTAATCGACGTTGACTTATCGACGTTGCATCGATCTCATGGGTCAATATGTCGACGTCGGTATATCGTTCGTATCGACGTTGTTGATAGACTACGTTACAAATTGTTACTTGGGATCTTTTGCTTGCATCTTGGTTTACATTATCGTTTACATATTACATGAATATGAAACTATTAAAATGTAAGTATAATTATTATTTATCATGGTCATGTGCTGGCCACATCAGATTTTTTTCTACGAAAATGCGAATTCACATGTTTTCGGATATTAAAATTGATGGTGAAATTAGGCTTTTGAAACAATGAGTGTTGAAAAAAATTCCCACACAATTTCTACACTGAGAGAAAAGTTTCAGAAAGTACATTTTTTATAACTTAACCACCAATCTTTGTAAGTGCTTAATAATAACTAATTAGAATTAAAATGGTTGATTTTCATTGAATTTGGGACACACCTATTTTTGCTGAACTACAAATTGTGCTACTGGATGGCCAAAGCTGTGAGAATATTTTTGTCTTCTGGGAGACAAAATTTCAGATTCACAATAAATTGCCATGAAAAGGTCTGGCGGAATACAAATAAAGTCACTTTCACTACTATTTTTTGCAAGAAATTCCATTATTTTTTAAATTATATGCCCTGTTCACACGTTGCTACTTTGAAGACGCATACGTGCTACTGTAGCATGAAAAGAAATTCAAATCGAAACAATTACCTCAAAAAATCGCTATCTACACACACAACGATCAACGATGTGAAATTATCAACGAGTAGTTCTTGATACTTTGATGCTACAAATTAGCAGCTCTGCTATTTGACAAGCGACTCAGATTTTTTCTTGCTACAGTAGCACGAATGTGTCTTCAAAGTAGCAACGTGTGAACAGGGCAATAAATCACACCATAATAAATTTTGTGTGTTACCATAACTGGGTTCCCTTGAAATTTTAATCATTGTTATATTTGAATCTAGATAAATGCAATGCAGTGAGTCTCAGCTCAGCTGAAATTTTTAAAGAAATTTGCATTGAAAGCTTGGACCTTCAAACAAAACAAATAAAACTTTACTAAGACATTTTATTCAGTGCATTATACATTAATACGTGGCAACATAGTAAATAATTTCATATTTTAAATAGATTGTGCTACACATATAACCAATAAAGTTAAATCAAACATCTATTAATGTTAGAAATATATACATAAACTTAGATATCTTTAAACCTTTGCAAAAAACTATTGTTGACGCACAAAGTATATACCGGGAGTTTTTTTTATTAGTAAACATAGGGCATTTCATTTCCATAGTTACAGTGTTACAGAATGACAGCAATGTATTAGAGCGTTTTTACTTCCTTGTACGGAGTAATACGCTCATGCTGCACGAGCGCCGCTCTAGCGGCATAATTTGTAAGCTATTAGTGGAAGAGATTAAAAACAATACCCGGCAAGGTATGACAGAGGTGACAATTTATTGCAAAATATGAATGAAATCATTATATAAATGTAAGTAATTTGTCGTTAATAATTAAATGTGGTTTAAAAAAGTTAATTTAATCATTTTTCGTCAAAAAAGTGTGAGTAGGAAATTGTATGAAAGTTTTCACGTCAGTGATATCATAAGATATCATCGATTCAGATTGATTAGCGGAGTTGTTTTGAGGGAAACTTCCTGGGGTCCTATTCTATTTCACTTATCAACGTTGATAAGTTGGGTTGTCTTGATAACCCCCCACCATGTGTGACGTAGTAGCCAAGCGACTGTCGCTACGACTTATCAACCCTCGC
Source organism: Agonum fuliginosum (assembly GCA_947534325.1). Lineage (NCBI taxonomy): Eukaryota > Metazoa > Arthropoda > Insecta > Coleoptera > Carabidae > Agonum > Agonum fuliginosum. Next base: position 30,362,375 of record OX384029.1, read on the forward strand.
TACGGTAGACTTGCGCGTTGCGTTGATTTTTGTTCGTTGTGAGGTTAAAATATTTATTTTATAAATATGAAATACCAATAAATTATGGGTTCATTATATGTATTTAATATTAATAGGTACCCTGGGTACCTATTCTAATTCATAGCGACAGTCGCTAGCGAAGTTCAGTTGATAACTTCGTGACGTCATTCCGTTTGTAACTATATCAAGGGTTAGGGATATTTGGCCTCCAGTTGATAACCACTGATAGAGATTTTACATTTACTGTGAAATTTGGCAAGAAAAACTGCTAAACCACCATTTTACCTATCACTTATCATAAACGTATTATTTGTTTTAAAATAAGCCATTTTTTTATTTTCAAAGTAAATTATTCTTTCAAGAAAAATGTCAATTTCTTATTTCTACAATTTGTAAGTTGAATTATTTAATAAACTAATCAAAAATATTAAATACATATAATGAACCCATAATTTATTGGTATTTTATATTTATAAAATAAATATGTTAACCTCACAATGAACAAAAAAAAACGCAACGCGCAAGTCTAACCGTAGCGAGAGCGAGGGTTGATAAGTCGTAGCGACAGTCGCTTGGCTACTACGTCACACATGGTGGGGGGTTATCAAGACAACCCAACTTATCAACGTTGATAAGTGAAATAGAATAGGACCCCTGGTGTCCAAAGCAAGGGAAAACATGAAAATACGTTTTCCCCGAAAGTTGAGCTACTCAGTGGTAAAATATGTATAATTTTGTAGCTAAATCCGGATAATTCATTAATAAATGATTAATTGTTAAAATCTTCACTTATACTTTAAATAAATAATTGAAGAGGCAAGTGGATGAACGATGAAGGGGCTAACTAATAAAAACATAGTTTCGAGATAATTTAAGTTAAAGTATTTTATTTAACATTTTTCATAGATTGCAAATACGTACCATTTTTTTCATAACTCATATATAACTCATATAAAAGATATTATAAAGTATTTTGCTATAAAATAATTGTCACTTTAGTTAATTATATCATTAGGTAATTAATTGCACATAACAACTTCATTAAATAAGAAGTATGTCAGCCTTAAAATTTTACAAAGCATTTACTTCCCGAACTTCAATGGATGAAGCGATGAAGGTGTTGTGTGTCACATAGCACGTTCTTTCATGGAACTTCTACATTATTATGCGCATATAACACTTTCTTCCAATATATTTTGTACAAATTTAGGGACATAGTACCTTTTTCTATAATATATCTCTAAAACTATTCGTTATAACAACTCTAGACTTTGTACGATGATATATACCTATGTACATAACACTTTCTTCCATAACAAAATTTCAATTTTTATAGAAATGTTACTTAGCCCCTTCATCCACTTGCCTCTTCAATTGTAGTATTTATTTTAATGTTTGAATTATACTCAATTAATTTTGCTACCATTATGAGAAACAAAACAAACAACTACTAGTCAAAACCACGGTAAAAGTCAAAACACATTATTCAGTTCACAGTCAATTTCATTTGTGCTGCGCTGCTATCGGCCGTTGTAAGTTGCGCATGTTGTGCGCAGTGTTGGTGCTGGAACTTCTTGCTATTTGTAAATTTATTGTGTTTACGTTTGCGAGCAATGCTACAGGTAGTTAATCCAACTGATTCGAGTTTTCTAGGAAAATCCAGCATCATCCAGTTGACAAATACAAGTGATATTTTCTACTCTTTTTTTGCGAAATCCTATTCACAAAATTGACTAGGTGTATTACTGTTCATCTTATTCAGTCGTATTTCAAACATTTTATAGATTAAAAATTACACTATAAAACTTTAAATAAATAAGGTAATTAAATCTACACCATTTTGTATAGGTACTTTTCGTAATTTAATTATGTACTTTTTCAATATTGGGGCAATCGGGCATACGACACGCTCAACCATTTCCATGATTTTAAACTGATTCACTAATTTTTCCACTGTTTACGGTACAAAAACTATAATCAAAGTAAATTTTTGTGCTGTTACACGTATCACCTGTCATAATATACCACCAAGAGCTTACGTTTCTCGCCGAGTGGTGTCGCGTCAATCGCTGTTGGGCAGGAAGTATTAATTATTGTAATCGCGAAAAATTTCGGTTTTCAGATTTTGATGGAAATATCCGTTTTGACCATTTCTGAATCCATTTTATGACTAGTTTCGTCGTGACGTCTGTACGTACGGACGTACGTGTGTCGCATAACTCAAATACGGTTAGACGTAGAAAGTTGAAATTTTGTATTTAGGACTGTTATAGCATCTAGTTGTGCACCTCCTATTTTTGGTTTCAATCTACAAACCGGAAGTAGTACTTTTTTCAAATATTTCGATAAATATTTAATTTAGGACAAATTTTTTTATTTTAAATGAAAGATTATGTGATTATTACCTACAATCGGTATTTTATAAATATTTTTGTATCTGCTATCATTTAAGAATAATTAAAGTATATATTTATAATTTAGTATTTCGGTATCTTGTAGTCCATGATCGATTAACATTTGTTACTACGTAAAATTTAAATGATTATGACATGACAGTGACAGTGGCAGTGACAATAGTAAAATATCGTTTATATCTTCTTCTGCAGTTTAAATAAAATGACTAAAATATATTTGTGAGTATAGTAGCAGTAGTAGTAGTACTTATATATTAATATATTTGTATAATAAATTAAAAGAATAAAGTAGGTACGGCGGCAGGTCTTGTGGTGGCTACGTCAGATTTTTTAATATTATTCTACATTTTAGTTATTAAGAAAGGTATAGGCGTACAAGGAAGTCATGTGGTGTCCACGTCAGATTTTTTTTATCAGTAAACATAGGGATAATTAACATACTTGTCGGGGTTAGCAATCATGTTGATTGTAATAATAATTAATGATAGGAATGCAAGTGTGCTAATGAAGTTATGATCGTGTTTGCTTGTTCGATTACGTTATTATTATTAGTACACTTGGGCGAAGTCTGGGATTACGTGCTAGATGTGGAATGAGCCGGAGATCGGCAGTCTTGAATATGCTCTGATGCGAGTAGCACGTGCCCAGGAATTGCCACCATTCCTTATCGTCATAGTTTGTAGATCACGTTTAACTGGTTCATGACATGAGTGGTGAATGTGTGATTTATTTGGTGTTTAGATTCGTTAACTATTCCATTAATTGCGCTTTGAGTGTTTTGTTGTTCACGTAACTGATCATCTATGGTCCGCTCCGCTCTTACTCCGACATACTAAAATAAATATGAAATATAAATTAAAGAAATGATAAATTATTTATTTATGTTTTCTTCACTTAAGAACATTAAATTAATGAGAATTTTTTAAAACTAATTAAATGCTCAAAATTGGAACCATTAACTTCTAAACAATATCCTAAACGATTATAAAAAGAATTTATAGCATTAGTTATTTGCTGGGGAGTAATATTTTGGCAAGCAGCACTAATTCGATTTTTTAATTGTTCAACATTCATTCTGTCACCATAGTACACATTAGTTTTTAAGTGTCTACCTAGTTCTTAAGTGTAGAAAACATAAATATATAATTTATCATTTCTTTAATTTATATTTCATATTTATTTAAGTATGTTAATTATCCCTATGTTTACTGATAAAAAAACGCTCTAATGCATTGCTGTCATTCTGTAACACTGTAAGAAAAAAACTCTCTGTATTAGTATTCAACTTATTTCTAGTGGTGTTTGAAACTAGGCGTAGTGGCAATGTTTATTTCACAATCAATTTTTTACACGGGTATAGAAACATGGCCAACAATCCTTAAAGCTAGTAGTGGGGGATTTTCCGTGGAGAAATAATCTTAGCTGGGGTAGCGGGTAGTTCTCCCCCCTCGATCATATGAAAGACCAGCCAGTGCCACAAGCCACGCGAACTTCTAAAGGGGTTCATGCCAGTCTGTACCAAGTCGTCGGTTACGCGTCATGTTCCCTACACTTGCACAAAATCCAAATCATGAACTGAGTTGTCGAATCGTGAAACTCAAACAAAAAAATGTCGCCAAAATAAAAACACAATAAATAAATACAATGTTACTTATTTTACTACCTACTTAAAATTAGTTACATAAACTCAAAAATAATGGACAGAATTAAGTGCTTTAATTTCGGTTAAACTGAAGTGAATATGTCACATCTTGGTAAAAAGAGCCAAAACAAAGGCCAGAAGAAAAACGTTGAAAAACAAAACGGTGACAACGGTGATACCAAGTCTGATAAGACTTCGTCGAAGGATAAAGATGAGACTGGATCAAATGGGGATAAGGATGAACCTGGAAGTCCTCCGAAGCCGCAAAGTGCAGGAGCGTCTATCCGAGATGCCGCTCATCGGGTGCTCGTCCTCTGCCAGATGGGGGAATGGTCCCCGTTGGAGCAAGTGCTCAAATCTTTGGAGAAGGCGATCGCAAATGGGGGAGAGGACGTCAACCAGACTCCTCTCGCAGGAGTCGCCGATCCTGTGAGTACAAAATAATGAAGAACGACTTTTAAAAAACCCAAATGATCTTGTAGTACTTGTTATTATTTAAAACCTTATTTTACAAATCTAACATGAGACTTTACAAAAAAAATGTAAAATTGTATAGAATTTATTTCATTCTAAATTTTATAAAATAAAGTAATGATTTAGAAACAATTTTTATTGGATTTTAAACAAAATACATATTTTACAATTTATCTACTAAATTTTACATTAATCTTTTTTAGTACTATATTTAGATTTTGGGTAACTCAATTATTTCGTGAATTATGAATATCAAAGTTAGTTATACCTACAATTCTTAAGAAATCTAATGTTAAAGGTGATTACAATCAATATGTAAATTTGTGGAATAAGGTGACCAATATTTATTCTTATTTTGGCTATAATTATACCGTACCATGTCACGCATCTGTGAACGACCTAGATCCTCAAAATTTGAATTAATAAATTCTTTGCAAATCTCTAGATTAATTACTAATAGTAATTTATCAAAATGCCTGAAGTATCTAAGAAATTTATTTCTGTAGGTATGTTTGATTTAATACCTATATTTGGATGTACTTATGTTATATCTCGTGTTATGTTATATTTCGTGAATGTGAAATCTGTCTATTCTGGAATTTAGATTTGATTCGCTCCTAGTTGCAATAAATTAGCTTTATATTTCTTTGCTTAACGTGAGCGGAATTGGCATGTCAATCGCTTCCGGCTCTTTTATATCGTGTATTGACTTTTGTGTAGAATATTGAAAAACATTGGATTGTTTAAAATATCACGTAAGTACTCCAAAATTCCTCATTTATGACTGAAATTTTCTTTAATTACATACTCTTTGTAAACTAAACAGTAGGTAATAAAAATAAAGGATGCAGATGTAGGTTTGCAAATTATCAAGGATAAGAACAAAGAAATTATTAGTAGTACAACAGTATGTTGACAAGTTGTAATAAAGAACTTTGTAACATAAATTTAAAAAAAATGCTTTAGCATTTAAATCACTAGGTATATAAAATGTATAATCAAGTTTTTAAAAGACAAAAGAAAATGCTCCTGATGTTCTCCAAATCCTTCAATAAAAATATTTGTTTATATTTACAGGCAACCGGTATGACACCTCTGATGTACGTGGTGAAGGACAACCGATTGTCTTTTGTTGATCGTTTGATAGAACTTGGTTCCGATGTTGGTGCAAGAAATAACGTAAGTTCTGGTTTTCTGTTTTTACTTCCTTGTACGGAGTAATAAGGAAGTATTGTAATCGCGAAAAATTTCGGTTCTCAGATTTTGATGGAAATATCCGTTTTGACCCTTTCTGAATCCATTATGACTAGTTTCGTCGTGACGTCTGTACGTCCGGACGTATGTGTGTCGCATAGGCATAACTCAAATACGGTTAGACGTAGAAAGTTGAAATTTTGTATTTAGGACTGTTATAGCATCTCGTTGTGCACCTCCTATTTTTGGTTTCAATCTACAAATCGGAAGTAGTACTTTTTTCAAATATTTCGATAAATATTTAATTTAAGACAAATTTTTTTATTTTAAATGAAAGATTATGTGATTATTACCTACAATCGGTATTTTATAAATATTTTTGTATCTGGTATCATTTAGGAATAATTAAAGTATATATTTATAATTTAGTATTTCGGTATCTTGTAGTCCATGATCGATTAACATTTGTTACTACGTAAAATTTAAATGATTATGACATGACAGTGACACTGGCAGTGACAATAGTAAAATATCGTTTATATATTCTTCTGCAGTTTAAATAAAATGACTAAAATATATTTGTGAGTATAGTAGCAGTAGTAGTAGTACTTATATATTAATATATTTGTATAATAAATTAAAAGAATAAAGTAGGTACGGCGGCAGGTCTTTTTATATTATTCTACATTTTAGTTATTAAGAAAAGTATGAACAGTTTAATAGGCGTACAAGGAAGTCATGTGGTGTCCACGTCAGATTTTTTATTTTATAACAACAAATAAGCGATTACATTAATTTGGAAAAAAATCAGATTATAAAAAGAGTTCCTGCCTAGCAATAAATTGATTACAAGATTCCATAAACAACAGGGCAAAAATTAATAGAGATATTAAAAATGATATTTTGGATAATTATTCTTAGCAAGTAAAGTCATCTTTGATAATAAATATTAAATATATAAAATGCTGCTCATCAAGCTTTTAAAATGCCAAAAAAATCTTGGTTACTTGGTTTAAAATTCCATGAGTAAAATTTATTGTAAACATTAGATAGTATTTCAAATTTAAATATAGTTACTTTATTTTGTTTGAAAACGTGAAAGAACTAACAAATTTCATTCGAAAATGATATGAAAATGTAGATTTTGCTTTGGTCATGAAAGTGTAGTGGATTGCGTAATAATTGGAGCATAAGCTCCGGATAGCTTGAAATACGTTGATTTTCACTGGAAATTTCTTGATCTCAAATTTATTATTGTTTTCACCAGTCGCCTCAGAGAGATATTGTGACGGGTCAAAATTTTCGAGTAAGATTTTTTTGGTGGATAAGCACATTTTAGGATCCGTAGAGTAAGAATTTAACATTTTCGATATGATGTATATGTGTGTGTGTGTGTGTGTGCGTTCGTTCGTGACGCCAAGATCATGTGATTATTATCTACAATAATAATAATTTAAGTATAATACTTATAATTTAGTATTTCGGTATCTTGTATATGTAGTCCATGATCGTTTAACATTTGTTACTACGTAAAATTTAAATGATTATGACATGACAGTAACAGTGACAATAGTAAAATATCGTTTATATGTTCTTCTGCAGTTTAACTAAATTGACTAAATATATTTGTGAGTAGTGGTGTAGTACTTAGTACCTATATAATTAATATATTTGTGTAATTAGTAAAAAGTATGGCGGGAGGTCTTGAGCTGGCCACATCAGATTTTTTATTTTGATGTTAACAATTAATTTTAAAAATTTCAATAAATTTGAGATCATAAGGATCATAACACCGTCAGAAAGTGTAGAAATATACATATACACATTTATCTATTACGCCTTTTATCAACAGGTATCTACTATGGTACTAATCTAGCATCTAACATGCTAATCATATGTGAAACTTTTGTTAAATCATCCTAATTTTATTTTATAGTCATTTAGATTAATATGCATAATGTTAAGAAGACTGAAATCTAGCACTATTTTTTACGGATATTATAATGTAAAGTCCTTCTGCCTGTCTTATTTATTTAGCTGTTAAAGTGGATAAACGATCGTGTTTTAGTTCCTATTATTTATCATGAATTAACATACTGATATAAAAGTCAAGGACAAATAGAAAAGTTTGGATATATTAACTGTCTCAAGGATAACAGATGGGGTAGCCAAAAATACGCAATGGCAATTCCGTTTTACAGTGTACATAATGAAAATGAAAGTACATATTACATTATTAATATACCTATTTTTCAAACAGTTTTTATTTCATAGCATTGTTCTGAGAACACCAAATATAAACATAATTGATCATTTGTCAGTATACGTAATTTACAAAATTGATTATTTTTGTGCGTGTTTCATATAATTTGTTTGCATATTTCTATTATAAAGTTTTCTTGACAGATAGACATCGTTCTAAAAAAACTACTTTTATATCGGAACTTAAACATTTTTACAATTAAATAGGTAGGTATTATAATATTTCGCCGTAACACGATAGAGGTACTTACTTGATAAAAATCATTATGAATAGGTAGTTTAGTAAATATATACAAATTATTTACTTTTCGCTGAATTAACGTGATTAAAATTAATTAGTATTTTAAAATATCTCGTCATGCTGATTTTTATATAAGAAATTAATTTTAAAAAAATGTAACGTATTTATAGTATACTTTATCTCCTGTCTCTGTCCTATACATGTTTGCTTCTATTATTTAAAAAATCTGATGTGGCCAGCACATAACCTCCCGCCTTGACACTGCAATGTGAATTTGGTTTTTGTTAGGCTACTTTTTGTAATTTTTTTTATAGTTCTTTAAGCAACGTACCGATTCCGATTGACATTGAAATAAAATTAGCTCTTTGTGGATACAATATTTTTTTTCATCTGTCACATTGACATTTTCATTTTGGTCAAACTCACTAATGCGACATCATTCAAGTCAAGCTACGTGATGTCACATCAGTAAGTTGAAATCTTCTGTCCCTAACTCCATTATTATGTTAAAGTGACAGATGCCGGTAAAATTTTCGCTTATTAATTTCAGTTAAGTTACTCAAGCTACTAGTAAAAAAATTCCGAGAAAATGTTTATATAACCATGGTATGGTTACTATTATTGTAATAAATTCATCCATTGGCTGTTATTTGTGTCATGCGATTTTCATATATAATATAATACCATTAGTGACTATGATTTTGCCGTCTGGTCACGACTGCTTGTTGCGTCGAAAATTACCAAAAAATCATAGTCACGTATGGTATTCGGCTTGACAATTTCTCGAATTATTTTATTTATTCCAAAAAAAAGTAATGTATTTTTAAAACAATCATCAACTGACATAATATCTAAGCAACGCTTCGCGACAATTTTCACTAGTGAAAATTGTCAGTGTAATTTTCACTAGTGAAAATTGTTACTGTAGTTCGTCTGTGATTGGTACAATTCAGCAAAATACTGTGTTTTGATTGGATGAAAAACTATGAGTGGAATTGTCAATAATTATTTTTTTACAGGACAACTACAATGTTCTTCACATATCTGCGATGCACTCTCGCGACGAGGTCGTCAAGCTTCTATTATCCAAAAGGGGAGTGGATCCATATTCCACCGGAGGAGTAAGTTAACTTTAAATTACCCCTTCAATTTTAAACAACAATCTTTTGTGTACATTTCTTCACTCTATGAGCTCTTGCGTGTTTGAGATCATTTTCTCGAAACAACCTGTGGTATTGGAAAAGTCTTATGATGTTATAAACCTAAAGAAGCAAGGAGGTACCTACCCTCCAAATCGAGAGATCTGTCTTTATTTTATTGAAATCTTAAAACACCGTCTCCATGGTGATTTATTTTCGCAATAATAGTAAAACAGTTGTTGCGACGATATGCATGTGCACCACATCTTTACGCAGTTGTTGCACGATTTGTTTTTGTTTTGTGGAAAAATTCGTCGAGTTTATGTGATTGATTTCTCGTCTGGATGTTTAAAAAATTTATTATTGATTTTATTTATCGGCGAAAAAATGTAAAATCTTTATTTTCTGTAGATATCGCCAATAAGATATAATTTGATTAAATTTATTTTTTTTTAGTCCCGACAACAGACTGCAGTGCATATTGTAGCATCAAGGCAAACTGGAGTTGCTACTTCCATTTTAAGGGCACTGTTGTCAGCAGCTGGAAAGGACATTAAGCTGAAACCCGACGGGGTAAGTCATTTACTTCTTTTAATAAAATTATTTAATAATATTTAATTTAAGTGCAATAATATATTAATAAACGAATATTGCATATTATTATATACGATACGATATATACGATATATACATCCCACATGTTTTCGTACCTCCTGAATAATATCCTATGATTCACTATATTATAAATAATATTCACTGTTATTGTCGCTATATACAAGTAAATTTTGACTTTACATATTGTTTTACAATATTTTTTCCTTCTAATTTCTCTTTATTATATATTACGCGAATAATTAATACGTTTCAACAGGCGTCAAATGTTTTCGTATATACTTTTTAGTAAATCTGATAATTAACTTTATTTTTAGTAAAGTTAGTATCGGGTTGCATTGCCTTTTGCTTTAATCACTATTTTCATTCTTGTTTGCACTGTGTTTAATCTAATTTGGTTTAATTCAATTTTTATTCTTGTGTGCATTGTGTTAATTTAACCGTCTATTGATTAATTATTAAATAATAGATATTTATACACCAAATGAGTACATGAATGTTTATTCAAGAGAAGAAAGTTCAGCCCCCGAGCCCGAAGGGCGAGTGGGATAATTTCTTCGAGTATAAACATTCGTATCTCACGTGGTTTATACAATATTTTATTCAATTTTGACGAAATTATTTCAAATACTTATATGAATTATAAATGCATTTTGACATAAGAAAAAAACTAATCAAAGTAGTCGTTAGTGGCAAGTTGTCATTGTTTTTATGCATTTTTGACGTAATAATAACAGTTTAAAACGTCAGAGTGATTTAAAAATGTGTTGAGTGTTTAAAGTTGTTGTTATGGAGTTAATAATAGCTGTTTAAAACGTCAAAATTGAATAATAGTTATTTAACAAACTAGTGTGTTAATGAGGGCGATTAATAATTGAGACTTTTTAACGCGTGAGAGAAGCGAACGCGTTAATTGTTGAGATTATTAATCGCTTATTAACACATGAGTTAGTTACAATATATTTCCGTTGGTCATACCTTTTTAATTTGAAAAAATTTCAATTTTAGTCCATAACAAATTAGGGTCGCTTTAAATGTTCACCACAATTGGATCGACAACAATGGACAACTCAACCAACAATAACAATCAACTGTTTTCAGGGAGAAGCGGGTGCAGTCAGTTCACTTAATATTGATTAGCAGTACTAAATCCTAAGGTTTTTTCGTTTTTAGAATATTGTTATTATTTTTATATTCATTTTAAAGCAATTCTACATAAATATTATTTATTCAATTTTGACGTTTTAAACAGCTATTATTAACTCCATAGCAACAACTTTAAATAAATGTTTATTCACAAGTGAATTAAATTTTTTTTAAATCACTCAACATATTTTTAAATCACTGTGACGTTTTAAACTGTTATTATTACTGAGGAAGAGGACTTAATTGGAGACGAAACGTTGGTGTGTTATTGTATTTTAATAAATTGACTGAATTCTCCAAGAACTTCTCTAGGTACTTTTATTGTTATTATTACGTCAAAAATGCATAAAAACAATGACAACTTGCCAAACGACTACTTTGATTAGTTTTTTTGTTATGTCAAAATAAATTTATAATTCATATATTTGAAATAATTTCGTCAAAATTGAATAAAATATTGTATAAACCACGTGAGATACGAATGTTTATTCACTCGAAGAAATTATCCCACTCGCCCTTCGGGCTTGGGGGCAAAACTTTCTTCTCTTGAATAAACATTCATGTATCTCACTTGGTGTATAAATATCTATTACCTAGAAGTGTGAAAATCATTTCTTTTAATTCTGTTTTGTATTTTGGTAAAACTTAGAGCTGGTCAATATAATACAATATTACGTGTATTGAACGCATCCAATAAACCGTTGATTAATAAAAAATCATGCATGATTTTTTTACATTAATGATACTCATTAATAAACGATCAACGGAAAAAAGTATTAAATTTACGTTTAATATAGTCTAACACAGTGGCGCAGCCAGGATTTTTTCAAGGGGGGGGGGGGAAACAAAATCAAAATTACTTAATACTTATAGGTAATGATTTATTATTATTATTATTATTCATGTAACTCAAAGGTGGGGGTAATTTTGGAAAATGGAATTGTAAAATAGCGCCGCAGGCGAATTTTTTTTTTAGTTCAAAGTCAAATGCCTTTATATGAAATTTCGGATTTGAATAACATAATTTTTATATGTAAAAATAAATTAAAACTTAATTTTTACTTACACGTAAGTTAAAATAGTATTAATTTAAGTAGAAATTGGAATAGTATTCGATTTTAAGATCTAATTTTAGGATTCTTGGGGAGGGGGGAATTACCCCGTAACCACCACCCCTTGTATCCGCGCCTGATGTAACTCAAAAATTATTCTTAAACCTTAAATAAAATCACAGGTTCACAAAAGTAAAGGTATTCGCAAAAAAATAAATTCTTTTTGGTTCACAGTAAAAGTCGCCGAGGCTGTTTCTTCATTTCATCTATAACTTATAACTAAATTTTACAGTATTACACGAAGTAAACACTACATTCAACTTACGTAGTAAGCAATAAGAAAAGTAAAAATTGTCCTCTTTATTGAATCTAACCGCAATAATTCTTGTTCTGATATAATTATAATTTACATATGGAATTTTATTATAAGTAAATAATATAATGGAAAAATAAATGCATGTGCCAAAGGGGGGGGGGCTATAGCCCCCTTAGCCCCCCCCTTGGCTGCGCCACTGGTCTAACAATATATAATATAAAAATTTACAAGAATATAGCTACAATAACAGCGTGAAAATTATGTTACATATTGGGTCACAGCAGATGGTACGAATACATTTGGAGTTGGGCTCGTAGCCAAAGTCTGACGATATTTTTCGTTGTTGCAAACAATAATTAAACATTATAAACACGAGTTTATTATAAGTTTAAAATTTTAAAAAAGTCATAATATTTTAAAAGTTATTTTCGTGTATTTTATTTCCTCGAGGAATCTGTTCAATTTGACCATCAATCATTGTTTAAATATTGAACAATTTTTGATTAGGTGTACTACGCCATTATAATTTCATTGTGAAAAAAATAACTTTAGATATGTTGAATCCTTTCAAAGTAATTATTTTAATTTATTTTAATTATTATTTTGTGAAGTATTGTCTCTAAATTCTATCTATTTGGTGCATTAAATTTTGTTTAGTGAAATGTAATCCATATAATTTGA
>OX384029.1:31640568-31655568 GCA_947534325.1 Agonum fuliginosum
AAACAAAAAATAAAATATTTGAGTGTTAATGTCATATAAATTTTTGACTTTTTGGCAAATTGAAATGGAAAATATGAAATATCATTTAGTATTTATAAGGTGATAATAAACTTTAATAATATTATAAATACTACAATTCCCGAATTCCCTTCTAGTACAATGGTATATTTGTGAGTAAGTACCTTCATACACACTTAGTAAAATAGTAGAGTATATGGCGAGAGGTCATGTGTTGGCCACATCGGATTTTTTAATTAATGCAAATGCAGAAGAATCAAAAGAACACTAGTATATATTTTCTTTAAAAGAAAGTTCTTAAAATTTCGATGATGACAAGGAAATTATTCAGAATATTTGTGAGAATTTTCACTTGCTAACAATTTTATGTATTCTGTATGTAAAATATGGCTAAATTTCTGCCATAAATTTAATTGCGATTCCGAAAGTCATTCATATTCCTAGCATCACTTTTATTACTGTATACTTGTGAATTTTTTGCATTATGTAACAGTACATTGCAAGTGACGAGAGAATGTAATGTACAGCTTGCTTTTAACAATTCTGTCTAGATTTATGATTAATATCGTATTAAAATTTATGAATGTTCACTTTCGATTATTTATTTAGTAACACTCTGTCCAAAATAAGATAAATCAAATTTTCTAAAGATTTAGAAGACAAAATATAAATACAAGGATAGACAGTGCGATTTTATTTCGGCCTTATCAACTTATTTTTCTTGGTACCTATATAATAACATTTAATAACGTTACTAATATTTTGCAATAAGTTAATTATAACCACAGGAATATAAAGTTTGCGATACGAATAGGAGCTATGATCAGTATATCCATCAGGAGCCGTAAAATACATTTCGAGTTAGGACCACAAAATATACAATAAAAATATTTTCTTATAAACTACCAGTTAGATACTTAATTGATATACCGAGTATCTGTTTATAAATTAACCAGCATTTATCTCGCTTATTTGTTGATTTAGCGTTTTTTGTCAAATACATGATTTATACAGTATCATGTGTAGTGAATGATAGCGGATGTGAATCTTTGGTATCGCTTATACGTTTTCTTTATTATAATTAGATTTAAGACAGTGCCGGAACTAGGTATTTTTGCGCCTGGGGCCAAAGTGAATAATTACGCCCTATGTTAAAAATGCGCCGCAGGCGATTTTTTTTTTGTTCAAGGTCAAATGCGTTTAAATTAAAAGTTACCTTTTTATCTGCAGAAATAGGTATAAGTACCTATCTATAAAAAGAAGTTTTTTTTAAATAGTAACAGTGCCGGACTGGCTTATCAGATCGGCCTGGGAAATTGAATATTAAACCGGTCTCACATTATTTTATTTATTTTTTTTATTTATTTCAAATCAATCCAACGGGATACAAAATCCCAATAATAGGATGATTATACAATTTAAATATAAATTATCTTTACCAAAAAGTAGAACATAGCTACCAAACCAAAAAACAAAATACAATTGAATTTACAATACCAAATTTCAATCTTATAAATTAATCAACACAAATACAAATTTTATAACAGTAAACTGAGAAAAAAAACCAATCAAGTTTTAATTATATGATTGTAGAATTTAAACAGACTTCTCCTAAATACGTAAATTGAGTCTGCGAAAATGTCAAGATCACATAAAGTAGTATTATATACATGGCACATTTGCTGTATAGGTGATTTTAATTCATAATTTGTTCGAGCCGTTGTCAAATTAAAAGTAGCTTTGTTTCTTGAGGTGACACGAGGAACATGTAATGGCAATTTACTAAGAATGCAGGAGTCGTTTATTGTGTTGCGCAACAGTTTATATAAATAGATGCAACTCATAATTTTTCTGCGATTATTTAATGAAATCATGTGCACCTCAGATAAGAAAGTCATATAATTAAAATCAAGTCCTGGACAATGTTTGTACATTTTAAAGTAGCAATGTTTAGTAAATTTTTTCTGAACTTGTTCTAATTGATGTATATATTTAGAATAAATCGGATTCCATATTTGTGAACAGTATTCTAGTTTTGATCTGACAAATGCATAAAATAATTTTTGTACAGTGAACAAATTATGAAATAATTTAGAACTACGGATAATAAATCCCAAGTTTCTGTATGAAGTTTTGACAATGTATATTCAATGTGAGCTTTAAAAGTAAGTTTTTCGTCAAATAACACACCAAGGTCCCTAAACTGTGATACACGATCAAGATAGCATATTTTTTAACAAAGTAACTCATCAATTTGCACTTACTGAAGTTGAAAAATAATTTAGATTTCTGAGACCAAGCAAGTAAGCTTTCAATATCTTTTTGCAACAAAATACAATCATCAATACTATTAATTATTTTAAAAACTTTCAAATCATCAGCATAGAGCAACACATCAGAATGCTTATATACTATATACTATATATACTGCATATTTTCACATAATTATTATAAGAAGAGTAGAAATCGTAAAAAAAGCGCCGCAGGCGAAATTATTTTGTTTAGGATCAAATGCTTCACTAAAAATGATATTTTCAAGACGAAGGAAAAACTTTAATTTTCCCTTTTTTCATGCGTCGAATAAATAAGCAAACCCATTGAACTAAAATTCTTCATTTTGTCATTGTTATCGTAGTCCAGTCAGGAGAGGTTTTGACTGAAGACTAATACATAACCAAATGAAATTTGGCATGTGAGTAGTTAAGAACATACAGAAACAAAAAAAAATTCGCTCCACCTCGGTATTCTCCGCTTCCCACAAAAATTTTCAGTTGAAACTCAAAATTTTCTTGTAACGCATTTTCCTCGAAAACTATCAAAGATTTTGGAAAACTGTTTTGACAGGATGAAAGCTGAGGAAATTTGCTATCAAAATGGTCTTTGAAAATTTTTCATAAGTAGCACCGTGTAGGCACCAGCCATTTAATATTCGAATGACTTGAGAATTTTCTGTATAGTAGGCGCTACATTGCGAATGACGTAATAAATTCGCCGCTACAGAATGAATGTGGTATAACTTCGTTAAAGAACATCATTTTGTAAAGATAAAAATTGCATTTTATTCGTCGAGGCTTCCACTTTCAATTGCACTAATAACATTAGAATTTCCGACCCCGTTTATACCGAGAAACTTGCTTTAAAAAAAATCATAACTCAGTATTAGAAGACGTTCAAAGAATTCTCAATATTTTCAATATCTATGAATGAAATTGTAAACTCGTCGAGGATTATCTTCATCAAATCATCCCCAATCACATGCAACTATTTGGAGGGTTGTGTGTTGTACGTCCGAAAAAAAAACTGGTTTTTGCTATCTCATAGATTTCTTTATTTATCGCGGGCACGAGCATTTTTGAAAATAGACCACTTTTTGGCCCCGTAAATTGATTTTTAATGAGCTTATCGTTAAGTACAAATCCTAATCAACAAGATTCTGTAATTTGTTTCATCAATTGTACTACTACGTACATGTAACAGATGTTTTCCTAAAAAAAGATCATAACCTATAAATAAAGAAGGTAGCGAAAACCAGTTTCCTTTTCGGACGTACAACATACAACCCTCCAAATATTTGCATGTGATTGGGGATGATTTGGTGAAGATAATCTTCAACGAGTTTACAATTTCATGCATAGATTATGATTCTTTAAAAAGCAAGTTTCTCAGTATAAACGGGGTCGGAAATTCAAATGTTATTAGTGCAATTGAAAGTGGAAGCCTCGACGAATAAAATGCAATTTTTATCTTTACAAAATGATGTTCTTTAACGAAGTTATTCCACATTCATTCTGTAGCGGCGAATTTATTACGTCATTCGCAATGTAGCGCCTACTATACAGAAAATTCTCAAGTCATTCGAATATTAAATGGTGCTACTTATGAAAAATTTTCAAAGACCATTTTGATAGCAAATTTCCTCAGCTTTCATCCTGTCAAAACTGTTTTCCAAAATTTTCGATAGTTTTCGAGAAAAATGCGTTACAAGAAAATTTTGAGTTTCAACTGAAAATTTTTGTGGGAAGCGGAGCATACCGAGGTGGAGCGAATTTTTTTTTTGTTTCTGTATGATCTTAACTACTCACATGCCAAATTTCATTTGGTTATGTATTAGTCTTGGGTTTCAGTTAATTTTTGACTCTCCTGACTGGACTATCGTTGTTTTACGTTTAAAATATAAAATGGTCCTATTTATTTTATTTTCTCTTATTTATTTGTGCATTTTCTGCAGCTGTACATCAACATGTAAACCCGTAGGGACGTCAATGGCTACATATCATAGTAGCCAAAATTATTTTGAATTTCGGACATACAGGGTGGGCCATTTTAAGTTGCGTTTAGGAATATCTCGAAAACGAAGCATCGGATGAAAAATCCAAAAAACACGACTAAAATATTTTCGAGGGGGACATCCAATGACACCAAATTTAACCCCCCCACCACAACCCTGGGGGGCTGGACGGGGGTAAGTTTGAAATCTTAAATGGGAACCCGAGTGGGAACCCCAAATTTTTTTGCAGTTTCGTTTCTACGTGAAAAACGGAATTCAGTGACATCAAAATCTTCGAGAAAAAGTGGGTGTTGCCGTTTCCTATTTCAAATTTTCCCGCCGCCCCACTGGCACAGGAGAGGGGGGCAGGGGCGCAAATTTTGATGTTACTGAATTTAGTTTTTCACGCAGAATGCGAATCTGCAAATAAATTTGGGGTTCCGATTTAAGATTTCATAACCCTCACCCCACCCCCAGGGGCGGGGTGCGGGCAGGGGTGAAAATTTTGATGGTACTGCATGTAGTTGTTAACGTAGAATGCGAATATTTGAGAAAAAGTGGGTATGTTCCCGTTTCCAATTTCAAAGTTTCCCACCGCCCAACTGACCGGGGGGGTGGGGCAGGGGCGAAAATTTTGATGTCACTGAATTCCGTTTTTTACGTAGAATGCGAATCTGCAAAAACAATTGGGGGTTCCTATTTAAGATTTCAAACTTATGCCCGCCCCCACCTCGCAGGGTTGGGTGAGGGGGTTGAATTTGGTGTCATTGGATGTCCCCCACGAAAATATTTTAGTCGTGTTTTTTGGATTTTTCATCCGATGCTTCGTTTTCGAGATATTCCTAAACGCAACTTAAAATGGCCCACCCGGTATAATTGAAACTATAGAAAAAATATACGCCGCAAGCTATTATTGAAGAGTGGGGCTAGGAAGAAAATGTTATACATATCTTCGGTTTACTGCGTATAGAACAATAACACAATAATAACATTTTCTATGGAGAACTGCGAAATAGGTACATTGTATAAAGATTTTTTCATTTAAAATACGACGCTCTAATTTAATCCTTAAAATATCCAAAATTAATTTAAAAATAGGTAATTTAATAAAAATATTGTATATAGTCTAATGAGCCCCTAAATGTTGCGCCTGGGGCCGGAACCCCGCTCGCCCCACCGTAGTTCCGGCACTGATTTAAGAGATATTTTATTGTAATTTACATTGATTGTTGACAGGTAACTGCTTTCAACTATTGTTTTTGTTGCGCGGCAAGGCCTACTTATTTCAGCGTTCATAGGTGCATAATTTAAGTGCCCGTAATTTAATATTTTAATAATATAAAATATGACTTTTTTATACCCCCGTAAAGCAAATTTAATGTACCTACTTTTCAAATTCGTAAAAAATACAATGTTCCATTTGAAATTTGCTATCACTTCCTCAAAAACCGGAATTGATACCAAAGATTCACATCCGCTATCATTTACTACACATGATACTGTATAAATCATGTATTTTACAAAAAATTCTAAATCAACAAATAAGGGAGATAAATGCTGGTTCATTTAATCAAAAAATACAAGGAACATAATAGTACGGTGGCTACGACCAAAAAAAAAACTGCATTTGATGATTAAAACTTGCCGGGTAATATAAGTGTTCTTAGACACTCTTTTACCAATTTGAAGTTGTAACCACCCCCGGGGGCGTGGAGGAGCTGCGTTTGTGAGTTGCATAGTAATTTTCTACTCTTTCACGATTATCTCGGAAACAATTGAATATTACGAAAAAACTTCTCATTATGAAATTGTAGAACATAAATTTCTTTATTTCATACTGTGACATAAAGTGACATTTTTCGGACGATTTATCGTAGGTACTAAAAGTGAAACTTTAAAGTCCTAGGACTTTAAAGTAAAATTTTAAAGTCCTAGGACTTTAAAGTAAAATTTTACTTTTAATTTTTACATTTTACGTCAGTTTATTATTTTTTCATTATTTATAAACAAATTGTTATCCCTATAGAAATTGTTATTTAGCCTACTTGTATCATATTTCTACGAATTTTTGCAAATTTCTATTAATAAATACTATAATTCAACAACTTATCAAGTAACCAGTATGAAATAAAATTTTGTATGTAACTTGAACGAAAAGTGACTTTAAGGTCCTCGCAAGTAATTACGACCTCGGCTCGCGCCTCGGCCGTAAACAACTTGCTAGCACCTTAAAGTTTCACTTTTCGTTCTAGATACATAAATAACTATTATAATAAAAGTCCTTATCGATTTTAATGTAAGTAGTACAGTTTTCGAGAAAAACGAGAAAATGTATTTAGATATTATAAAGTTATATTAAACAATCTATAATTTTGTTTCGTGACACAAAAACGTCTGTAACTTTTTAACGGATAGAAAATACTTAACCCGAAATTTAATATTTTTTTCGGCGAGTATTTAATTTTTAATTCACTTTTTTAAGATAATGAATATTATAGAAAAATGTCTGAGAAATTCAATTCTGAAAACCGGAAATCGAAATTTTAATCCTGTCAGAAATTAGAATTGATTACACACGGTAAACAAAAATAAAACTTAATTTTCTCTTTTTTCTCGCGGAGAAAAACATTATGCTTCGGCTAACTAAGACTCTTTTAAAGTAAAAGTATTAAAAAATTACTCGCAATACGCAGTCTCTCCACGGCTTCTGGAGGTGGCTACAACTTCAAATTGGTAAAGGAAGATCTAAAGAACACTTGTTCCAAATTGCATGCTTTAATCAAAAAATGCAAAGTAAAATATCTTAGCGACTGGACTATAATTATTATAGACTGTAGAGTGTGCATGTGCAGAGCCTGTATAGTTTTACAATGATGTAATGATGTATAGTACAAATACATTTCATCTACCTAATAATCATTAGCGTTTATTAGGGGGTTATTGCAGTCACACAATGGTCAAAACCACAAGCCTGAGATGCGCCAGGGCATACATACAACCCTGCTAAGAAGCTTCGAAAAACTCTTAGGTACTCTACCAGTGGAACACTGGGGGTAAAATATATACTCGGGTTAATAAATATGTCAAATACTGAACTGTTCGACTATATTTCTTATCAGCGGGCTAATCTTAAACGATTGCGGTTTTGGGCATTGTGTGACTGTAATAAGCATTTAACGATTATTAGGTACTTGATGTATGCGTGGACTATAAATGTAGTACTTAATGCACCCACAAGCCACAAACTTTACAGTAGTCAATAAAGTTTGGATGGGTGACCGCGATTTCGATTATATAAATTATATAAAAATCGAACAAGTAACACAAACATAATTTTTCATTATTCTATTATACTAAAGTGAATATAATATTCAGGCACGTATATACGAGTATATGAGAAATGAGGAGATTGAAAAAGGAAATTTCAATTACAAGGTATCTGACCTTGAATGAAAAAAATTGGGTATTTTGTGTTTGAAATTGAGTGTCATGTTATACACTACACACACAAAAATCAGTATGTGTAAAAGATATTTTTGACATTAGTTCAAAATTTAGTGTCAGATTGAACTCGAAGTAAATTTAACTCTAGATTTTTAAAATATCATTCAATGTTAGTGTAAACATTTACACTAATTGTTGTAATATTTATATATAAAATGTGAAAGTTTTCATATTTAGAGTAAAATTACTCGCTCAAGAGTAATAATAATTTTATGTTGAGTGAAACTGATTGGGCTAGTATAACAGTTATATTAATTTCGATATATAATTATTTTTTAGCGTAATAATTATTATGGTAAGTTATTTTGTGTCCCGAACTTTTACCCCATGTCATTTTTTACATTTTTACTAAACTTTTCTTCCCGAGAGCTTTAAATTGATACCAGATTCGGTATACCTACTTAATTTGAAAAATTTATGAAAAAAAAATACAAATTGATAATCGTACAAATGTAATTTCTTTTATCCTACTAAAATTATTTTCCCGAAAGCATTAATTTGATACCACACTCGATAGTGTATTTGAACAAAAATAAAACAAGTTCTGTTTATAAAGTTTGATAGGTACTACTGAAAGAAAGAAACTGTTAAAATTATTTAAAAACACGGATTTAATTAATTATTAATTATAATTTAATGTAAATGAGTACATTTTAAAATTTCCTTATTTTTCAACATAATTTAAAATGAGCATTAATTAACATATTATTATATTCTTTCATTTTGTTCCGTTTAAATAATTTTACATGAACAATATTATGTTTCTAATAGGATATTTATTAAGAGTAGTAGTATAGAAAAAGTAATTATTGCATATTATAAACTGAATAACACCATTATTCTACAATATACTAAGTGTGAAACACACATCTTAATAGAAACTAATTAAAACTGAATAATCGCAGTAATACATACAACAAATAATTAGAATTCTCATTGTAAATTATAATAGTAGTTTTCACATTACAAGCAAAAGTGCCTCTGTCTGTAATGTTTAAGTACACCTTATTATTTAGTTTTTAAACAAACATATCATATTATCATAATAGTAAAAGTATGTTAATAGGGCCCTTAATAAATATAAATTATTGCCACTGAAATTTCACTAAACCCATTAAAAGATGTTCTCACACATTTGAGTTGTCATCTCTATTGTTGTTAACAAATAAAACAATTTATGGTACGGTTATACATTCAAAATATTAAACGCTGTTTTGTTGTAACAACTTTTTCACACTGAAAAAGAAACTAAACCTAACTTATAATGTTGAAGTGACTTTACTTCAAATTTGTGGAACCATGTCAAAAAATTTTACCTAATAATTACTAAGTAATTTCTTTTTAAATATGTACAAAGAAATTATAATTTTTTGCGCTGGGAAACAAACATCTTTTACAATATTAGAATAGGTACGTATACGTATTACTTACAAAATTATGATACCAACTTTAAATTTGATTTTCTGTAATAATGTGTTGACAATGACTATACAAATTTAATTTTTTTAGAAAAAATTTAAAGTTCTCATTCAAATTTCAGTTAGCATTATGTTCAAAATAATTTCTGTAAAAATTTCTAATTTATCTAATGTGCAAAGAAATTATAACTGTTTTGCAGATTTGGTGATATCAAATTTAAGAGTTAATTATTTTATATCCACATGCTAATCTCAAAATTTTGTGTACCGTAATAAATAATTATTAAAGAGAAATTAAATAAAATCTAATTAGATTTTGATGAGACAAAATTAACAACGGAAGACATAATTATGATTGTTAGATTAATGGTATTTGCATAGGCCTTGATTATAATACCTATACAAACCCTGGTGGGACTCTGAATGCAGTACAGCCGAAGAAAAACGCAAAGAAGCTTATAAAACATACAAAGAACAAAGTACAGAAGTAAACTTCATCAACTGCCAGAGAACCTCTGCATACGCACGAAAACTATATAAGAATAAAAGAAAACAAAATTGTGCAACATTCTGCGAATCTCTTGACAGAAATACTCCCATCAATGAAGTATGGAATAAAGTTAAGTTTTTAAACAACTATAAAAATCCAAGGAGTGTTATTACTCCATCAACTGAATTGATGTACGAATTCTTAACGAAATTAACACCGGATGCAGCAAACTTACCATACAATATAAACAATATTAACAACAATCATCCTTTGGAAAAACCAATATCCCTAAACGAATTAAATTATGCACTTAAACATACTAATAATACATCCCCAGGTATGGATAACATACATTACATAAGGCTATCCAAGATGCCTGACAACACGAAAAACATTTTAAATAAAATATTAAATAACATATTCTAC
The DNA here is from genome assembly GCA_947534325.1 of Agonum fuliginosum. Classification (NCBI taxonomy): domain Eukaryota; kingdom Metazoa; phylum Arthropoda; class Insecta; order Coleoptera; family Carabidae; genus Agonum; species Agonum fuliginosum. Next base: position 31,650,692 of record OX384029.1, read on the forward strand.
ACCAGCACCCAAATCCCATCCTGGCAATCACATATGATAATCCCTCTATTAAAAGCAAAAAAAGATCCAAACACCTTAGAAGCATACCGTCCCATCGCTCTAACATCCTGTGTACAAAAAACTTTTGAACGAATACTTAAAAATCGCATCGAATGGTGGCTACAATCAAACAACCTGTACCCATCTACCATGAATGGATTCCGCAAAGGACGAGGCTGCATTGACAACATATTCACACTAACTAATGATATTCAATGTTCTTTCTAAGAAAATAATTATCTTATGGCAGCATTTATCGACATTAAAAGCGCCTATGACAATGTTAATCTACATATTTTAAAAAACAAATTAACTAATCTAAATATTCCACATACCATGATCAACATCATTATGTCACTTATGTATGAAAGGATTTTATACATAAAACACAAGAATAACATAATCGGCCCAAGACACACATCACAGGGCTTACCACAAGGAGATGTACTAAGCCCTCTTCTCTTCAACATTTATTGCATGGATATTTTCTACCTATTTCCACAGTCAATCAAAATTCTTAGTTACGCAGACGACTTTTGCATGTATAACTCATCAAAACATCTCATCGAATGTAGAAATGTATTGAATTCATCATTCCTAATTCTTGAAAAATGGATATTTGACAACGGGTTTGAACTATCCCAAAACAAAACTCAAATATGCATATTTACTCGTCATCGTCATACCAATATACCAGATAGAGTCATTATTGGAAATTTTAATATTCAAATCACAGCGACAGTAAAATTTTTAGGCATAATTCTCGACTGTAAACTCTCATGGAAAGGTGAAATTGAATATATTGCAACTAAATGCGAAAAAGCGATCAATGTACTCAGAGTCATCAATGGAGTAAAATGGGGCTGTGACCCGGAAATATCCTTGATATTTTACAAGTCATACGTACGATCTATAATTGATTATAGAAGTATAGTGTATGGATCTGCCTCTAATGCAATAATAAATAAATTAGACAAAATTCAGTATAAAGCGCTAAGAATATGTATTGGGGCTTTCAAATATACACCAAATCACTGTATACAAGTGCGCTGAGAAACCTCTACAAATTCGTCGAATACAACTCGCGGAAAAATATTTGATTACAAGAATATTTATAACCAACCATCCCATTAACAAGAAAATAACAACTCTAACGACTGAATGTCTTACAAATAAATACTGGCTACATAAAAATACACCTGCTCTTATCAACGCTTACATAAACCTCTCTCAAACAAATTTTCCGTTTCCGGAACAGAGAAATCTATCATGCTATCAAAATCAATTTGACTACTCGTTATACAACTGTAATATATATGAAGATCTATGCCTGACAGAAAACTATTTACCCCAACATAAAGAAATAATAAACCACATATTTACTGAAAATATAAATAATTATTTTAACGATCATCATAAAATATACACAGATGCGTCTAAATCTGATACTGAAACCGGAGCAGCACTAGTCGACTTAGAACTAAATCAGTCACAAAGATATAAGTTACCATGGTGTACATCCGTATACCACGCTGAAATGTTTGCTATTCTTCAGGCAGTGCACTACATTAGAGACAACAATCAAAACATTAAGAAATCAGACTACTTAATACTTTCGGATAGTCAAAGCGCAGTTAAAAAATTAAAACATCCAGGTTTTAAAAACAATAATCCTATAATATATGAAATACTAAACCTAATTGCAAAATCAAAACAAAATATAAATATCAATATAAAGGTAATATGGATCAGAGGACATCACAACATCACCGGGAACGAAGAAGCAGATCGCTTAGCAAAACTAGGTGCAATGGATGGCACAAACATAAACTTACCAATAACAGCAGCAGAATACATGGCAGTACGAAAAAAACAATACAAAATGATATGGCAAAACCAGTACACAGTTACATCACTGGAAAAAGGGAAATATTATAAACAAATACAACCAGTCATTCCAGACACTCCATGGTATCACAAGATATACCTGCACAGAAAACTGACAATAATATTATGTAGATTACGATTTAACCATCATAGACTCCCGAGTCATCTAAACAAAATTGGAATAGTGAACTCAAACCAATGCGATTGCAACAACACGGATTTAGCAGATATAGATCACTACATTTTTAGCTGCAATAAATTTAGTCAGAAACGACAACATTTAGTTAATGCATTAATCCAAGAAAAGACAATGTTCCCTACAAATACCGCCAGTTTATTAGCAACAACCAATAAAGAAATATACACAGCACTAGCACGATACATAAATGAAACAGGACTCCAAATATAGGAGTAAATGAACAACATAGCTCCGGACCAATGTACAACCGTACGAGGCCGAAATCGATTTAAAAAAAATAATAATAATACCTATACCTATTTTAAATATCAATCGCAAAGATCATTCTTGTATACCAGGCAACAATATATGAATTAAATACTTTATCTAACAGACAATATACAGGGTGATTTTCGTAAGTCCGGCACTAGAAATATATCGTTAATTTCAAGAGATACAGAAAATGTTTATAAGCAAAATTAAACTAGATAAAGAGGCTCGTAAGATGGTCACAATAAAAACTTTGTATCATTTCCAATTTTACCAGAAATGGGTACAACTTTTAATCTAGCATAGGGAATCGGTAATGTAATTTTTTTTTTTTTAATATACATAAAATAAGCTTTACAACGATACTATAATATCATAGTTTTATAACAACCATTTCAAAATGGCGGCGAATTTTTTTAAAAATATTTACTAATAAAAATCTACAAATAAAACATGGCAATCTATGAAAATCAAGTTTTACTATCAGCACAACAATTAAAATAAAATTAAAAAATTGATTTTCATAGTTTGCCATGTTTTATTTTAGTAAATATTTTGAAGAAAATTCGCCGCCATTTTGAAATAATTGCAGTAAAACTATCATATTATGTTATCATTATAAAGCTTATTTTATGTAATCACAAGTCTAGATATCACAAGAAATGGTCGCAATAAAAAAAATTAAGAAAGGTTACAAAATTGAACATGTGTAAAAACAATTGACGTGCGATAGGTGAAAAAAAGGTCTAAAATGTGTGTAAACTAAACTGGTGGTCAGTTTAAACATCTTCTATAATTTTTTAATTTGATATCTTTTGTTTGTATTTTATTAAATAATACTGAAACCTTTAATAGTTTATTTAATTTCGTGTGATATTTTGCATGGGAATCTAGACTTGTGATACATCACTGGATTCAGAATTATATGTAGAATTGAAATATGTAAAAATATATAGCATGTTCCATTTGAAATAAGAAAGTTTATGCCATTTCCGGTTTAACCGGAAGTTATATTTTTGTAAATAATATACACATATTTTGATGTCTCCTTATGGCTAGTTTACACATTGCTTTATTAATAAAAAAGTTATTTCGAGCGTACCATTTGTTTGGGACACTCTCGGTATACCAAAAAAATATATTTATTACTGTAAGGTAACGAAATCAACTTGTCATGAATTTTGCTCACGTGTAAATACTACTGGAATCTATATTTTCGTGGAAATGCCCCAATACCAATAAGGATGTATAATATCTAGGTCAGTAGAAACATAAGATGACAAATTTGAAAAGCAATATTATGAATTGAGCTTGTTTTTAAACCTGAATTTGAAGTTAAAATTTATTGAACTACTGTGATAACTGGTTATTAATAAGATTTTCTCAAATATTACCTAATCATTTTAGATTAATATAAACTGTTATATTTATTACAAATATAACCATAAATATAATTTGATTTAACATAATTAACCTCTTTCTGGAGTAAATGCGAACTTGGCTTTCAGGATCATAGAATTCAAGTTACAATATTATATTGAAAGATTTATTTTAAAATAAAGTTCGCATATACTCCAAAATTAACTATCCTGAATAATTGTAAACTTTACTTAATTAACCACCTTCAAAATATTCCACATAGGTACCATAGATGTTAGATATTATAACGTGTAACCTCTAGATTCTGGAATCATTCGTTTTTTGAAAAAAAATTATATGATCATTTTTACATTGAGGTTTTGAATTATTTGAAACCGAAAACATTTATGAGCAATAAACAATTGAATTTTATTCTCCAATTTGATGAGGATAAAAGGAAAATTATTATAGACAGGTGTATGGACATTATAGCATCATCTTTAAATAAGTAATCGTCTGGGGATTGAGGAACATTTTTTTAAATACCTACATAATTTAATTTACGGACAACATTTCATTTTACATTGGAGCCAAATTCCGAGACCCAAAAAACTGATCAAATATTTTAATGTCATTAAGTATGTTTAGATTTTCAAAATATTTCTTTAAGAAAAATCTTATACAGATCCAGATTCAACCATTTCATTAAAAATAGCAAAATAGCTCTTCAAAGAATAAATAAGGAAAACACCTATAAATTTTTACTTTATCAAGACCAGCCTTAATTCCTGTGAAAATTTTTATCAAATCTTAAAAAGTTCAATGCAATCATATAAACATAGTAATTAAATGTAAAACAATAAAATTGTCAAGTGTGCGTGCTTGATCTTAACAAGTTTCTAATTACAATAATTACAAAATGCATTTAAGCGACATTTTAATCGCCTGCATTTCCGTGAACTAAAATGTCTATGGTTTATCAAAATAATTCGTGTCAAAAAAGGGTTATTCGGTCCACTGTATGAAAGTAAATTGCACTTATGTGGGAAGAACATTAAGAAAAGCGAACTGTAACAATGAAGACGACAATTATTCAAACATGTAATTACTGAATAGCATGCCACATGTTTGATTCTGTATACAC
>OX384029.1:31658068-31718068 GCA_947534325.1 Agonum fuliginosum
TAATGTGAGAATTCCATCATCGGTAATTGTTTAGAATTTTTGAAAAATCTCTGACTGAGCTGGGATCCCAGGTTCACGCTAGGTTCACGCTAGGCTCATGCTAGATTCACGCTAGGTTCACGCTGTGTGGCGTTAGCCCATACCTAAAATTATTGCAAATTGATAGAAAGATAAAACATTAACTGTTACTAAGTACAAATCAATTACAAAATAAATATAATCTGTTTTTGGGAAACAAAATGCCGAAAATTCCACTAAATAACCTAGAAAAATTACGAAAAAATAATTGTTACTTTTAGTTTTTATTTCGCTATACAGAGAGTGTTCTACAACTTAGGACAAAAAATTAAAAGGTATACTATACGACGTGTTGATCATGAAACAAAAACACTTTTTTTAAAATTCCCAAAGTTAAGGATAGTTTACTTGACGGGTGTACATTTTAAGTATCACAGTTTTGATGGTATATTTGTTAATTTGACATTTATTAGTATTAGATAATTATGTAAACAATTACATTCGTTGTAGAAGATTATTCAAATAACTACCGACCAGTGGCAAAAAAATGTTTGCTTTAAATACAATGCAATTTTTTGCGAATTTAAAAAAAATTCTTTTTGTTTCATGATCAGCACGTCGTACAGTATATACCCTTTAATTTTTTGTCCTAAGTTGTGGAACATCCTGTATAGTTAATTTTAATATTAACTTCATTACAAGTTATTTCGATTAAATATAATTATATCTCTAATGATGTATAATATCGTATTGTTTTGCATAGTAAAATAATATACTCGTATAATACTGCTTGATAAACCATAATTGTTTTGAATGTATGCTGCTGCCGAACTAACAAATCTGATTGAGCTATCATCATCAGCATGTAAATTTGTAATTCCATACATATACATAATAATTATCGAAATTATAACTCGAAATATTGTTGAAACTTTATAAAAATTTTGATTAAAATTATCTTTTGTAATTGAATAAGGAAAATTTTCAAAAATTCTTGATAACTTTAAAAACGGTTCTAATGCTTCGTAGATATTGTTTGCTTGGAAATACATTATGAAATAATTAATTATTAGATACTCTAAGTGTAATTTATTATGAATACTCTAATTTATTTAATGCATTACATTTTTATTATTACCCTTTTTACAATGGTTTATTATGACTGATAGCAAAAGTTGCTATAATTGCTATTGTAGATGAAATACCTGATATTATCAGAAAGCAAAAAATATAAAAGTAAATTTTAAACAGAAAATCTGATGTATCCAGCACAAGACCGCCCGCTATACTCTATCTGCTTTTTTTACTATATGTGTAGGTACTCGTATTACTATAGGTATAAATATATTTTAGTCATTTTATGTAAATTGCAGAAGAAGATATAAACGCTGTGGTGTAGAATTTTTGAAATGTTAGTGACACCATAATTAAAGATACATCATATTAATAATTAGACCATAGTTTTATGTAAATACGGTAAATTTATAAAATAAAATCATCTATTATACAAAGAGCTGATAAGATTTGGGAAATATAATATTTATTAGCTACATAATTATAATAAAAATCCATTACTAAGTTCAAATATTAGAATGTACCTACATGAGGGAGGTTATGTGTTGGCTACATCATATTTTTTATTTTGTGTTAAAAAACAATGTTTTTGTTATTATCAACAAAGAATATAATTAACACGGAATAAGACAACACTGAATAAATTAACATTTTTTCACAGTGTCGACTGTAGATTAAGGGACCTAGTAGTAGCAGTGTAATTATTATTAGAATTACTGTTTTTTATAAACTCTAAAGCTATTTTTATTTCTTCAAAAACATCCTTGGTTTGCACAGAATTATTTTATTTGTGCAAAACATAGTAACAGTTTAATTCTTAACTTAATTACTCGTTTTGCTACTCAACATAAGTGTTGAAAATTTAGTAAAGAAAGACTTATATACTTACTATTATGCACAATTAATGTCAGATATATTTAAATCTAGTTATGGATCGTTTATTTAAGACATTAACTTTTTTTACGTTACGTTACTGATAAAATGGTTTCACAATCACAATTTGAAGTGAAGATTTATTTTTATGAGAGAAACAAATAATAGCACTAGGTGATTGTTGTCTTCCACAAGAAAGTAATATAATTTATGCCTTAACATAAATTCATGTATTTTCGACTGTAAAATATAATGAAATAACAATTTGTTCAAATGACGACAGCTTAACTCCATAAACTAATAATAATAAAATTTTAATATGAACGTTTAATAGCTTGTAGCAAAAGACTGTATGAACGTAAACGACAAAAATATGAAGAAAAATGTGTACGAAAATATTTTAATGAAAATAAAAAATTCAATAATATGACAGCTACTTTGACATTGACAGTACTTATTCCACATATATCAAGATGTCCAGCATGATAACTCCATTGTCATATATTTCCCTATGTTCGCATTTCACCTCCACCAACCTGTATATATTTTTTTGTAGTATTAATTTTCAAATGAATAGTTTTTAGTAGTATGCACCGAGTCTACTTTTTTTAAATGCCTGATAACGGGAACACAGTGAAATTTACCAACCGGGTGCCGGGGTGCCAGGTATCATATACGAGTAATATGAAGCCGGGTACCGGATACATCATAAAATCTAGTAAATTTACAGGATTGGCTCGATTTTATAAACTTATATAATTCTGCACGTGTAAAAATAGATATGTTATAACACAAAAACCTTACATTTATTGTTTTATTCCTGAGTTTATTAATTTGTACAGTATATTTGAATATTAAAATGGATAGTATTTAATTTCCTTTCATTCAAATTAATATAAAGACATAATAACAATAATTGTACAGACTTATTTTTTACAATTTTTATTATCAAATAAATTTAAGTTAAAAACATAACTTATTTTTATTTTCATATAGGTAAATTGATAAAAATTAACTGGCACTAAAGTGACCAACTTTTTTTTATAACTATTCTATTAATCTCTCCTGTACTTTTTATGGCCCTAGAATGCTGACCTGTTTTTATAAATTTCATACCTATATAAATTTTATACCTGTACCTATTCCATTAAATTTAGTTGCAATTATCTTTAAATAGTCATATTTTATAAAGAAGAAGTAAGTAAAGAAACTCATTAAATCAATAAAATAAAGTGAAGGCATAATAACTAACAATGAATAGTTGGAATGTTGGAATAAAAAGAAGAAGACAAATAAAGAATAGATTCTTTAGACATTGCTAGTACTACCGTAATACTTTTATTTATTTGGCAAATTTTTTTCAAAATATTTTATTTCATTACCGATTCTTAATCCAAATTAACAACAATAAATAATAAAATTTTCATTTATACTACACCATCACGCCAATATTGTTAAAACACCGTGACATATAGTTCAAATTAGTATTATCTAGATTTCGAGAACAATTAAAAATGTTTTCCTAATATGATTTAAATTATTCGTATCTAAAATTTATCATAGAATTTGGAGAAAATAACACACATAGCATGAATCAATTTAACATAATTATAAATTATTTTACACATTTTTTATTATGTATTTATAACACCTTCACTATTATAGGTTTTAACAAATAAAAATGTTAGACTCAATGAAATTTAACGTTACTTGACTTAACTATGGCTGTGAGGATGAATTGGAAATAAAACGCTACCTACTGGAATGCAGTCAGATATTTATTTTTCTCTACATCGACCGGTTTCGACGCCGTCTTCTTCAGGGTTGAGAGAAAAGTAAAGGAACAATAATATAATATATTCTTAATTAATGAACAGTAATTATAACAACACATGAATAACGTCAAAAATAAATAAACATATTTAGGGGCGGAACGGCGGACCACATCAGTAAATTTTTATTTTGAAATATAATATTTTTTAAATTCATTTAAAAAAATTTCCTTGATAAACCTAACTGTAATTTTAAAGTTTTGTAACTTTTCATTAGGGTGAAGTGGGGTAAGTACGATTTTGGGGCAAGTGCGACTCTGCTTAATATTATTTTTGTTATTATAAGTTTGAACCTTCCATCTATTGGATTTCTTTCTACTTATCATTCTTGTACATAGTTGATTTCGACTTTACTGACACCATGAAGAGTTTTGTTTTTATAGCCATTATGTGTTTTTGTCTGCAGCGTGCAACTGTGTGATAAAATTACTTGTGTTTCGAATAAACAATAATTGTTGAAGATATTGCTCCAACAACCTATGGAGATATGGTATTAGTTTTACCTCCTACCTCCACCAACAGTAGGTGGAAGAGGTGAATTTAATTTCAGTGTAAATTTCTCAAATTATAATGTATATTCACAAACTAAACTGCAGTACCTTGTTATTACCTACTATGTGAGATTGATTTTTATATTGAAATTATAATTTTTTTTGTTAAATCATATATTTTTATGTTAGATATGTTAAGTTTATTAATTATAATTACTTACTTATGGACCTGACTTTATGTGATCGATAAATGTAACATTATAAGAAATATATTTTTGATTAATTTTATGTGTTCGTCTTTTATTATGGAAAAATTGTATAACTTTTGAAGTAAACAAAATAATAAGGTAAACCAAATTGCAAAAATATCGTCAATATTTATACTAAACGCACATGCCCCATAAGATTTGTAAACTAATAATCGTTGCAAATAAAAGTAGAAAGTGCACTTGCCCCAAAATTGGGGCAAGTGCGACCACCCCACAAAAAAAATTAAAATAATTATAACAAATTAAGTGACAGAAAAGCCTGGAGATAAAGCTGAAAGAGGAGTCCAGCCAGAACAGCACGATGACTTCAGCAAAGTCTTACACCGAAAGGTAGAAAGACTCAGCGTAAGTAAGTATAACAAATTCATGTGTACAAATAAAATACCAAATTATCGTCTAATATATAGTTAAGGACTGTATAGTTTGATCTATGTAAATTTTGAAAATATTTATGGTTATTAGCATAAGTTTGATGTAGTTTAAAATGAATTTTTCATTTTGGTGGTCGCAGTTACCCCACTTCACCCTATAAGGCACTTGACACCGAATTAAAAAAAAATTCGTCTGCGGTGCATTTCCTTTTCCTTTTCCAGTCTAGTTGATATTCCCTAAATTGGAATTTATTTTATTGAATGTTTATTTTACTCTATACTAAGAAACATAAACCTTAGTAGGTATACTGTAATCTAAAATGGCGCAAAATATTCCGGGCTTTACACACCAAACGCCACTGCTCAATATTATACGATTTCATAAAAATGAATTATTTAAATTTTATATTTTAAATTTTACGAAGTCCAGGATGCAAGTCGGGATATCCAAGGCTTAATCACGAATTGCCGACAAAAACCACAGGTACAGGTACGTGTAACCTAATTTATAGAAACACAAATTTCTAACGACAAGTGAAATATCGAAGACGGGCATTTCGATGACTCGCCCTGTATATCATTTTATATGTCGACTAGCAACTGGCTACTGTAAAGAGAATAAAATTCCGTAATTTGATTATCATCTCCGATTTTAATACCCAGTTTTCAAAAAAAAATTCTTTGGCAATTTTCTGGATGCGCTCCTGGCGGCCTGGCGTAAAGCAGTTAGAGCGGCGGTGTTATTGCGATTTTCTTACTGAATATGCACTCGTGCCTTAATTCATACCCAGGAAATTTATTATCAAGTGGTACACCGGAGCTGATTAGGACTTTGTTGGAAAGCACTTTAAAAAATTTCCGGAAAGAATTAATGCACATGTGATATTATAAGTGCAAAATTTACAGCTTGAAAGGAAAAAAAAGGACTGAAGTAGTTTAGTGGATTCTGAACAACTAAACCACTCTCAAGAGGCAAGACTGTATGCTTCCAAAACTAAGTCAAATAGGTACAAGATTCAATGTTTAATTTTCTTCTACTCTTGTTCTGAAAGCAAGACTGCTACCAACTAAACCAAAGTTACCAGAAAAACTTGAGTAAATTTACTGATTGCATTAAAATAAAAGTTAGTCGGAAATAAATTAAAATACTTAACTCTAAAATTAAAGCGCTATATTTGCCTACCAAAACAAAATGGCCTATATCTTATATATTATATTTTAAGTAGGTACCTAGCACTTAAGTGGTGGCTAAAATGTAGATTTATCAATATCATAAAGCTTCGCCGATACTATAAAAAGCATGATACTACATAGTATCTCCATTATTAGGTATAGGTTGAGAAAGTATAATGATAAATTAATATAATAACGAAAATATACCATCATAAAATCTTTATAATGAAGAAGAAACAGTTAACACAAATCCTCTAAATTCATGAAACACATGAAACATACTTAATCCACTGCCTATCTACCTTTTGGTGTAAATTAGAAAAAATTAAAAACCATGATGAATAACTAACTACTGTTATAATTTAACCATTACTTAAATTATATTACATGTTTCACAGAAGTTGAAAATGTGTAGATAATTAATAACAACACCTGAAAAATGAAATGTCTAAATCAATTATCATCACCATTTAACTACAAGAAAACAAAAAAAAAACAATCCATATAGTTAGTATATCCGCTCTTAGCGCTTCTAGCAAAAATGTCTTAGATAAACAAACTCTTAATGGAATATTAAAATGAGCTAATTTTGTGACCCGGACGCCCAGTAACATTGAAAGACATAATTCATATTCATTTCACAAATTAAAACGTCCATAAAACTGTCAGACAATTCGTTTAATTACAGTATCATCTCTACATTTTAAAGTAGCAGAAAATTATGCTAACTTTATATTTCCACTTATGTATTACGCTAACAAGAAAACATTAGAAAACTTTCTAATCGGTGTAATAATAATTGTAATCGTTGCTTACAATCGATTACGCCGTAAGTAGATGGAATCATCTCTTCGATTCTTCTTTCTTGGATGACTGTTGAATAAGATTTCACAATTTCAGAAATGTTAATTATAATATTTACATATTTTCGTTCGATAGGTATTTGAAAAACTAAGATATAGAAAATATATACCGTATTACTATAGGTACAAAACATAAAGTTAAGATAGGTACGGACATAAAGGCTATAGCCGGATAAGATGGTCAAATATGCCCCCAAACAAAAAACGATTAAGACATGATATTTATGATATTTTTATCCTTGATTAAAGGAATAATTGAGATTTTTTCTGATTATTTCTATTGGGACAACCAATTGAAAAAAAATAAAAACAGTATCTTTTGTTACTAAAAAACATACCTCCATCTTGCCGTCTTTATAATTCAATTTTCAAGCTAAAAATACTAATTATTTTGTATTAATATTATTTTTTCATTTTTGTAAAATTTTAAATTTTAGATTAGCGCTAGAACCTGTATTGAAGTGAACCTAAACCATTTTTAACATAACATAACATAAATATCGCATTGATATTTTTTGCGTTTTAACGACCAATTTTCTCAATAAGTATATCCGTAGTAACAGGGTTAAATACTTGATTACATATGGACGCGCCCCGTGTTGCGCTGTCTCTGTCTGTGGCTGTATATTATATAATAATTATGATTTTCAAATAAACTGGTTATATTCTATCGATGGAAAACATGTAGGTAGAGCTCTTATAATTACATAAGTTTTAAGTGAATACGCATTTTTCTTTTAGTTTCATATGTTTTTATTAAATTTCCTACTATACTCATATATAAATGTCATTCTATTTTTATTTGTTGACCTGCTTCGATAAAAATCGTAGTTTTTATTAGTATCTTCAATCTCTAACAAAAAAAGAAACTTGTACCTGCGACTATATGTCATAAGTTACATCAAGATATGTTGCATTGTCTAGTGAGTAATTGCTCATTTATAAATAATATCTGACATAAAAATAAGTAGTTTATTCAAGTTGAATGTACATCAGTACATCTGTGAATCTCATACACTGAAGTATATCATTTCGAAAGAAAAATTACTTTCTTTAGAAAATAATTTAATAGAAAAGTATCAAAATAAGAACTGATCACGCATGAACTACTTGCTATTTTTATTTAAACTCTTTTCCACGGCTTCACTTTTAATATGTTCTAATTATTAGAACATGTCATCGTGTTGATAAAAATAATTACACACCATTTTCATGCTTTTTAAGTAAAGTATCACATCATTCGATAATGACAAACTCGTATACCTCCTTATAAAATATTATTGATAGACTAAACGAGAGTACTTCTGATAAGCATTAATTGTACTGCAATGAAATAGGACTGATACGTACAAAATTCAGAGCATGTTGTGTTCACTATCATTGAGAATTCCATGTCCACCTGATCGGCACATTACTAGGTCATCTCTTACGCCGTCACTCGTTCTGTCCACTAAACCAAATGGATTACCCACCGAACTATTGCTAAGTAAATTATTTGTAATCAGTTTTCGTCTTGTGTTATTATTCAGACCCGTATTATAAAAAATACTAAATAAAAGCACCTTTTAAGACATGTAATTTAAACGACTGTAAATACATTACTACGCGTATCTTTATTACCTATCAGAATTTTTTTTAATAAGATATGTAGAAATAAAGTAGAAATTTTGCCATGATTTATTGAACTTTACTTTTTTACTTGATACAGGCCTGCACCGCAAGCCGGCTGGCTGTCATACAGCGGACCGTTAGTCAACCTACTGTAGACCAGTCGATCTACTAAATATCAGATTCCAACATTAAATACTCCTATTTACGTCATCCATACACCTAAACAATTTACTTCAATTATAATAAAAATGTCCATGGGTGCAAGACTTATCTTTTACAATTTTTGTAGATATTGTGGATGCTCAACAGCTTCAACAGACCGCGGAGCCTACACCTACCTTTTGGTGGGAGAAAGAACCGGGTGATTCCGGCCAAAGAAGTGTGTCAAGAAGTGATAAAGTCGATGGTAGACTTTTGGTAGCGCCCATTCTCGTGTGAGACGTCAGTGAGAGCAGATCTGTTGTACGATGCGCTAGCACGCCCTGATTGGCGTGGTCCAGTTTCAATTAGTGAACAGTGTAGTGAATGTAATACCAGTGAAGTGTTATCCATGATTGACCCGCCAAAAACATGCAAATTACTACGCGCGGGGTTATTCTCGTGGTTCTGTCCATAGCCTCAACGGCTTCCGCCTCCAACGAAACCATCGGCGACGAACAGGATTTCTACAACAAATTCACAGGAGGAAGCAAACTATGGAGCGGAATCCTGCGGGAATGTAAGACTGCCTCTTTATCGTGTATTCAGAAAAATGTTTACCATTACCTTGATGACACATTCCGGTACCGTGGAAACCTCAAATTTGGAGATTTCGTTAGTTTTAAACAAAATACTATAGATTACCATAAGTATTCAAGAGAAGCAAACGAAGTGGAAGATGACGAAGAAGAAGAAAGATCAACTAGTCCTTTAGAAGAGGTGACAAGAGCGTTACATAACAAAAGTGTGGATTTTCTAATGTCTCATGACACGGAAATAAAACTTCCGGAAACGTTATTTGAAGGATCAACTTTAAAAGTCTCCCCCCGGGCTTTTGAGGGTGATGGGGTATTAGTTAAACTCGATCTTATACCAAAAGAAATTCAGGACAATCAATTTGTCGGCAGGATATTCTTCAAGAAAATAAGTAAGTTATTAGCACCATAAATCTATAATTGGTGAAAATACTGTAATTAAATATTTATGTTTCAGAGAAATTTTTCAAGAACAAGCTCGTTATGGCGCTGATGTCAATCTTCCTTGTGATTAGTTTGATTAAATCCGTACTAATGTTCTTGATGCCTTTGGTAGTGGGGGTGGGAACGGCTAAGAAGATTTTGTTGAAAATTCTCTTATTTGTTTTCCCTGCATTGTCGCATTTGTTCAAACTGTGCGGATATTATCACGATAGTTATCACGGGACAAAGTATCATCATCATCACCACCAGATTGCGCATGTTCATCACTTGCCGTCACTGCATCACAATGTACCGGATTTACATTTCCCGCCAGATGGAGGACCGCCCCATGGTCATGGCAACAAGTATGAACACGATGACTTTGAGTTCTCTGGACCTGGTCTAGGACCTGAGTAAGTATTAATTCTATTATTTATAAAATAAGAAGAAGAAATATCTATACTGCGGAAATTATTGAGTAATACAAAAGAAATTGTTAAGAAGTAGGCATTATTATAATATTTATACAAGAGTTATCACCTAGATATTATAATTTACCGGCTAATAATTACACATATCTCGGCATAACCGATATAAATATATTATAATCTTAGTGACTAACAATGGCCTGGTCAAGTTCTTATACCTGTTGAATGAAATAATAGTGTGTGGGTATTTATTTTTTAAATAAGTTATGTGCGAAAATAGTTAATACCTAAAATTGATAGTATAATAAAATAATCATACAAAACTCAAAGAAGATAAGTTTTTGTGATTTAAAATAATAGTTATATATGTATTAAGGGTGTAAAGAAGCTTTTATGGTGTTCGACGTGATTTAGAGCCCAAGCGTCAGCCGAGGGCTAAAAACACGTATAAAGAGCTTTAAAAACAAGTTACGCCCATGGTGCATAAACAACTTTATGCACTGTCGAAGATATTCTAATAAATTAATATAATAAATTTATTTGTTCAAATTACCAAATTTGACTAAAATCTTGTTGCTAAGAAACAAACAAATCCAAAAATAAACAAAACTTTAAATGTCAAAGTCATTTTTTAATAGAGGATTTTATTCGAAAAATCGATGGCGTATCATCTGCTTAATAATACGACTGCAACATACAAATTTCTATTAAGTACTATTATTCTTTATTATAGTTAAAATGGATATAAGATGTGCGTACGCTCTATGCCAAAATGAAAATGATAATTTAAAGAAATGTTAGAGATACCACGCTTGTCAAACTTCCGCAAACGTCTTATTCGTATTTACATTATTTTTCACAATATTATTATGATAAAAAGTATAAATTAATGTTTGTTTGTCCGTGTAGTACCATTAATGCTATGGCGCCTCGGTCGTTTGACGTCATCAGTAAAATCCTATATTAAATGTTTTAATGTTTACAAGATAATTTATGTTAAATGTAAGTAAAATTATGTTATTTAAATACAACTAATTACAGAAAATGTTTATAGGATAAAACTATATTATATGAAAAAGATTGGAAATCTATACCTACTGTTTGTATTTATTTGACGTTTCATTGTAGCGCACTGCAGTATAATAGTGGTTCGAAGGCTATGAAATGACGTTTATGTCAAAATAATTCGTGTAAAATTGTCAAATTATGATACGACCGTGCGTAAATAAGTTTAACTTTTTTTTGAATTATTGAAAATAAAAATTATTATTTGAGTTTGGTTCTGTATAATATTTTTTTAGTACATGCTCCCTAAAATCGTTACTTTGCGAACTGTTTTAAGTTCGCAAAATAATATTTAATATAACGTAACCTAGGCTATGAGCTGTTATTTACATTTACGTTTTTCAAAATTTTATTTTAAATTTATATTTTAGAATAATTTCGAATAGTTACTATTTTTATTTAATAGTTACAAATTTGAAGAGCATGTACTAATTTTTTTTGTATGTAACACGTATACGTACACAAGCTGTTTTAGAGAACTCACCTAATTTAAAGACTCTGCTTACACCTCGTCCGTAAATAGATTCGTACTCTAAAATTCTATTTTGCGTACTTGTTACATAAATAACTATTAATTTATTTACGACGTTTCGTTAACGATGTATTTCCAGATAACAAACAGTAATGTTTAATAATACAAAACATTGCCTGTCACATTGATTCGTAAAGCAATTGAAATAAATAAATGCCCCAATAACATCAATCTTAACACCGGACTTGAACTGAATAAATAATTACTACCAATTTTTAATATACTTAACATCTGTATTGATTTGTTATGGTTTTTGGAGATGTTTTTCACCTAAACGTCAGTCAAATGTCAATTTATAATGTTGTATTATAAAATAAAATAAAAAATATTGTATAGAACTAAACCGAAATTAGTTTATTATGATACAATTATTATATAAGTAAGCTTTTAAATCACGCACGACAGGTCTAGAGCACGACGCGAAGCGGAGTAATTTTAACGTCGCTAGTGCTTTAAAATCACTTATAAATGCGGATCATACACTATTTATTATTACACCTGCATCCTAATTTGAAAAATAGTGCTGGAAAATAGCATTTAAATTTTGATTCATTTTATAAAGTAGGTACGTACCTAGTCTGTGTGATATGTCACAATATTGTTACCTAGGAGATTGGTTACAATTTTCATTCTTGTTGCTTAGCAATCTTTAAAACAGAACGTGTTTTTGTCTCGTGATCATGCACGCATTTGCGTGCTTGCGTGCATGGGCGCCGGCAGAAATTTTCACAAGGTGGTGCATGGAAAATTGGATATTTTGTATTTCATATAGGGTGGGTAAAGGTAATTATAACAAGAGTATTGAAAAAAGTACAAAAGTCAAAGTACTAGGTCTAATACATTAGAATTACATTTTTAGAGATGACTCTCCTTTGTGCAAAATAAATAAAAATTACAAAAATTACATTTTATTTCCGTGTAACTTAAAATACCATTGTTAATAATTTAAAATGGGCTACTACTCCATTTTTAGATTATTATGGTTCTTATCATAATGATATAGGTACTTTAAACTGTTTTGTAGATAATATAGCCTTCTTGAGCTATTTAATAAATAAATATTAGGTACCTATGTTAAATTTACAAGTTCACTGGGAAGCCAAGAAGGTTGCAAGTTTTGTTTAAATGACAACGATTAATGATAAAAATTTAATATATCTAAATTATGAGTCTGTTGTATTTATTGATAACTGGTATTTTTTATTAATTATAACTTACTGCTTACTACCTACTATTTAATGTTTAAAAATATATTATCTAAATACGATAATAGATAAAACTATATTATCTAGATATTTATTTAGATAAAATACAACACTGCCTACAAGTTAGGTTAGGTTAGTTATGTAGGTACCGTAGTATTTAGTTATGTACCCAGTAGATTTCGGTATGCCTGAATCCTTTATTAAGTAAACAACTTTTAAATTTTTAAAGTACAAATCATTTATGATTTTGTAACAAAAGTATGTTCATAGACTAGTCATTAATTAATTATAAATATTAATTACATTGACTCTTTACCATATTAAAAGATTGTTAGTAATAACTGGTTAAATTAGTTCATTATTTTCATAATGAATTATTATGCATGGCAGCAATTACTTTCTTATTAATCATTTTAAACGATTCGCGTGTTCTCGTTCTCTTTAATACTTTGGTTTAATTTTAAAAAATTCAACACCTCAAGTATAGTTCTCTTACACAATAAATTCTGTTGTTCAAAAAACAATTAAAGACTTTCATTTCATATTCTATAATTGAGTAGGTAATTTAAAAAATATGCAATATGCATTATATTATATACCTGGTACTATAATAATTAATAAACAATATATAATTCAATTTCTGCTACTGATTTTATTTCTTAGTAGGTAATTACAATGTTATATAATAATTTTTGATTTAACTAAAAAATAATTTCATGTTTAGTAAGTGTCCTGATTCTTATACACACCATGTACTAAATCTTTATTTTTGTCTGCAAATACAATTCCAATTAAATTCCATTTCTCTAAAGATCCTGTTAAGTTAACTAACAATCATAAGCGCCGACTACGTGGGGTTTTTGCTTCCGAACGTGCAAACAACACATACAAATTTTTAATAATATAGTTATGTTATAAACTAAAACCAAATATTAACTAGACGAGTAAAGGGCCAGTTTTAAGTGACTCAAAGATTGTCGAGAGAGAGAGAAATAGTTTTGGATCTCGTGAAGATTACTTTCACCTTACTGGCTGCTAATGACGTAGGTACTGAAAATATGAAATGACATTTCAATTTGATACTTTACACATTGAACAGTTTCGAATATTTTGTTCTATAATGGAATTGTATAGGAAATTACCAGTCTAGTTAATATTTAATCTTGGGTTGTTATAAATAGGGCTCGGATTCTTAGGCAAATGCCTATTTGGCATTTTTAAAGGCCCGTTACTTTGACAATTGCCAAAATTTGTTTCTAAGTTTTTTGAATCATCTTAAGTCGACTTGATTTTGCCTAAAATGCCTTTTTTAGGATTTTGTAAAAACTCGCCTATTTTATAATTATTTGCCTAAATTGTGACCTTTTTGTCGTTTTTAAGTTTTAATAATCACTGATTTGTCAAAATTTTGGGATATATTGTTAAAGATATTTTGTTTTGATTACTATTTTTTGCTTACCTATTCAGATTTTTTTCTGCCAATATTTAGAAATGAAGTTCCTAAAATAGGTAATAATTATTTTCCTTCTATATTTTATATAATTTTGTATCTGAAAACATACGCAAAATCAACTATATTTTCAATTCTTCTTATCCCCAAAAAGTTCATCAAACGTCGGCGCCTGTGCTAACAAGCATAAACATTTATATGTAGAAAATAGTATTATTGTAATACAAGTGTGGAAAGGGTTTCATTTAAAAAAGCAGTATGAAAGTTGGATGTTGGAGCACGAGCAATCGTTCTCTTCTCCTATTTTACCAGTTTTTCAATGAATCTTTCCGCGACTGTGTTAGTACATACTATTTTTTCTACGAAAATGTGAAATTTTCAAAATTAATTTTTTCTTTTTGAAATACATACTTAATAAGTAATAATAACAAATTCAAGAAAAACAAATCAGGTAGGGTCGCTGTCATAGCTGAAAACAATAGGTACCAATAGTCAAGGTTACTAAACTCCACTGACTGGTTGTCTCATTCTCAGAAGCATTTGTTTATTTGACACAATTTGACGTAAAGCGAGTGACCACAGTAACTACGTACGTATACGAATGGGGAATGGGTAACCTGTCACTGGAATTTAGTAAACTTGACCAATAGGTACCTACCTACATAAAAACTGACAGTTCATTTTTGCAATTTTGCATTTGTGCTGTGATATTGAATTTTATATGGATAGTAGTACCTAGTAATAATGAAAGTGAGTTTATTTGTACTTGTACGGAAATTGTGAATCTGTACTTTTACCACAGAAGTTAAAAATCATTTGACAACTTTGACTTGACTGTGTAGTAACTGCACAATTTCTAATTCAGGAAAATTATTTACGTCTCAAATTCAGTGAAAATCGTTCATTTGAATACTTATTATAGAGTTAACTATACAAATAAAGTATTTAAACCAATCTTTAATATGACAAATTTACTTTTGAAAAATTGTATTCAGTGCAGAAAATGAGTATCTATTGTTTCTGAAGTCTACTTTCACCATCAATTTTGACATCAGAGAGCATGTGAATTCGCACTTCGCACAAGAGAATGTAAAATTGAACCAATTTTATCAATTGATCAGCAACAAACTATATTGAGGGGGAAAAGGGAACACTTGAAATTCGTGAAATTTCGACCATTTTCAAGCCCCCATAACTCGACGTATTTTCAATCGATTGCGATTAATCTTTGCGGGAGAAATACTTTGAAGTGTCTACTTTAAAGTCATGCATGCAAATTTAAGCACAACCCTTTCCGTCCCCCTCTAGCACCCCTGTGAAAAAATGTTTTTAATGGAAAAAAAGTCCAGATTTGACAATGTGTACGGAGTTGAAAATATATTTTTGACCCGATCCACAAAAAGTGCACTAAAATTTGTTCAATTCCCTGTGCAGGACTCAAAGAACGAAGTTCCTACGATGATTTGGCACAAAGTTATGGGTGTTATGTAGTAGCTCGTAGGGAGGTGGTGGGGAAGAAAATAACCGACTCAACATTATCAGCGTGGTCTACCATTTAGTTTATAATACATAGTTGGACGGGTGAACAGCGTGGCTACAGAGTTAAAGCGTACTGTCTCAGTGGCGAAAGTTTGGTGCAAACGCGGCGAGATTTTAGACGTCATTTCAAAGTACCGCGCAATCAGCCTGTTCCGTCGAATAGGGCGATTCGAACGTAGATAAACAATCTTGAGCAAACTGGATCGACGTGTAAAAAAAAAGGTGGAAGTGCAAAAACGGCTCTAAGCCCCACATCAAATATATCCATTTGACTGGAGAATCCTGTACATGGAAATTTATATTTTCATAATAATTGTCAAAAATGTGCTTGTCTTTTATACACTCAAATATTTTTTGTTTTCATTTATGTAGATACAACTCCGACAACCGAGATTGTAATTTATTTTCTGTTTATTGCTAAATGGTGATAGAAAGATATTTTCATATACAAATTGTAGATAATGGCATTTAGTATACATTTTTACAACAAAAATTCGCATTAATCCATAAATTGGATAAGATATTTCAGAAAAACACTTCATATCTTCAAGAAATTACTATTTCCGGTTGTACGATTAACACCAAAATCTAATCAGATATAATCTAGGTTGTAATAATGTTATATACAAAATTTCAATAGTATTTGAGTCATTGTACCTCCAACATTCATCCATCAGCTACACAGAAACACACACACAAACATACAGACATCATCGCGAAATTATCAAAATCGTGTTCTCGGGACCTCAAAAAAACGTGCTTATCCATTGAAAACTCACTATCGAAATTTTAGCATTATTACAATACCTCTCTTACAGAACTAAGTGGCGAGGTTTAAAAAGAAATATAAAATAAATTTAAATAAGCAAAGTATCGTTATTAGACTCGATTTCTTTGAACTTTTTTTTATCACTAATAATAATTATTATAGGTAGGTATTTTTTAGATTCAAAAATGGTTTAAATTATAATTTTTGTAAGAAACGCTATTTTTACGTGCGCAGTGTGCGGTGTTGAATAATAATAATGATTTTAAAACTCTTACACAATACAAATGACAAATCTAAAACTGTGAATGAAATTTTATGTTTATAAAAAGTTGTACCGTTTTTGCAACTAGAGTTCTCAAATTACTTATTTAAAACAATGCCCGGCAGAACCTGAGAACTATTATATATTTTTGTATGATTTAGCAGAAGTTGTTACTTGTTACTTCAAATAACCAAATTAAAGCTAAAGATTTCTTATTAATATAAATTTTCTTTATTAATTTACTAAATGCATGTATTATTGTTAGCATCATTAATTACAAAAATACGATACCCACTTCCGATTAGATTTACTTCAAATTTTGCACACATACGTATTTACAATGACAATTTTATATTTTGTTCTATTTGACAAACAAATTTGGAGGCCCACAAATGAAGCCTATTTTTCTAACGCGAAAACCTATACGAAATTGGCCTTTTCACATTTGAACTCCCCGTATTTAGTAACTTAAGGGCACAAAGTGTCAAAAATTTTGGAGGCCCACAAATGAGGACTATTTTTCTTGAATATGTTTAAAAAATGTCAAAAATTTTGGAAGTTCGCAAATGCAGGCTCTTTTTTAATGCGAAAACAGTAAGACATACGGGACTGGTCTTTTCACATTTTAACTCCTTTATTTAGTTACATAAGTGCAAAAAGTGTAAAACGCATTAGGGGGGCACAAAGGAGACCCATTTTCCTAACGTGGAAACGGACAAACATACGGAATTGGACTCTTCACATTTGAACTCTTTGTATTTAGTAACTTATGCGCACAAAGTTTCAAAATTTTTGGGGGCTCACAAATTAGGCCTATATTTCTTACGCAGAAATGCTAAGACATATGAAAGTAACTTAAGTTCACAAAATGTAAAAAAATTTCGAGGCCCACAAAATGGTGCCTATTTTTCTAACGCGGAAACGATACGACATACGAGTCCTGATCTTTTCACATTTTAACTCCTTGTATTTAGTAACTAAATTGCACGAAGTGTAAAAAATTTTGGTTAGTAATATTATAATACCAAATGTATAAAATAAAAATGTATAAAAAAACTTTTTTAATTTCGAGGTTTTATTGGTGCACAAAAAATTTAAATATTATTTTTTAAACTATTTCAATATCCTTGGTCATATACTCGTATGACTCAAAAAAATCGTGAGGCGTTTATAAAAATAAAAAACATTGTTATTAGTTTACGAAATATCAGCTGGTTACTGGAAACCAAATCACCCTGTATAGTTATATATTATATATTAAAGTAATGAAACTATGTAAAATAAAGCTAATTTTTGTATTTTTATTAAGTATAAAAGCATGGTCGTTTTATAAGTAATTTAAATGAAACTTTAGTTTTTATGAATATATGTACCATGTAGATATCTAAAAGCTAAAAATTTCGGCGTAGATATTGTTTCAAGTCGCTGCTATTATACGGAGCACACTATCTAAAATACAACTTTTATAATAATGAATAACTGGTATATTATGTTTATTTTTAAATTTAAATATTAGTAATTAGAAATTTTTCTTAAAACAAATTTTAGTGTTTAGTAAAATAAGATTTGACGGTTGAATTGACGATAGTTAACGTTATCTCGTATTAAGATACCTGTTTTCTTAATAGTTGTATAGTATAATACACAGCCGAAATATAGCCAACAATTAAGTGTCTAATCAAGACAAAAATAAATTTCGTCGAATTAGAAATTGGAAATGTAGGATACTAGATCGTATCAAATTTATTGCTATCGTTATTTTTATGTGAATTTTTTATAGTGTAATCTTCATTTCTTCATCTTAATATAGATTTCATTTCATTTATCCTAAAAAGAGGTCGATAATATTGAGAAAGAAATAAGGCAATTTTACGAATTTGACTTGTAGTGTTTTAATAATTGAAATAGATAGCTAAATAAATTACGATAAATTATTAATAAATAATACAAAACTCAAATTGAGAATGAAATAAGGCAAACGTTTAGTGTACTTATTTATATTCATAAAGAAATTTTATTTTTTGATAGATAGGTCTTTCCCAGCAAACACACTTGTAAAATCTATATAGTTAAGATATCACAAAGAAATTTCAATATAATATAGCATTTTTATGTAGACTATACATAATATTTCTCACTGTGGAATATCTCTACGATATTATTAATGGAATATATTATCTATGTCAAAATATATCTCAATTATATAACACAAATAATATACTCTTTATATAGTTAAATATATTATTTGAAGATAGTTACATTGTATGTATTCTACTTGAATATTATATTCCATTTATATAAGAATTTTATTAATCTATTATATATTTTTAGATTACTTTATGTCATCTGTACGCATGCAACATTTTTTTGTTACCAGTGCCAGTTTATTTATTTAAATAAAATTTTATTCTTATATTTGTAAGCAATTATGCGGCTGGAGAAGTTCATGCGCACAAAGTCGGTAGTCGGTGTGATAACCTATTAGTAATTTTTTTATCTCAAATAAATAAAATCTTTCAATAATGGAAAATATATATTTGTTTAGTAAACATAATTTATTTTTTTCAAATAATTTGTTTGGTTTGTAAAGAAATATGTAGTCTTTCAACTAAAGAATTGTACTTTTATACGTCAAATAAAATTTTAAGGTATATATTTTGATTCCAGTAGGTAGTACAAAATATACACAATATACTTAATATAGCTTTGTAAATCCCGTACGTAATTAAAAATACTGGTATTATTGCTATAACTATCATTCGTTATAAATCAACAAGCCAGGATGGTCGCGCGCGGTCGCGCGGGCTAAGGCGCTAGTTGTCAGCAATGAGATCGCAAGTTCGAATCCCACTGAAGAACGAGGACGTTTAGAAATTGTTGTAATTGTCTAGATTTAAATTGCAATATATACACATAGTGCCTTACAAATAAACATACAACTTAAGGCCGTAAGAGTGTCTCCTTTTTTAAAAAAATTGAAAACAATCCAAATTAAAATCAATTATAAAACTACATAATATCTATATCAGCGCTATATAATTATGACATAAATCTGGAATATGATTATTATATGATTGTTATATAGGGTTGTGGCGGACATTTTTGATTAAAAATAACAAGTTTTTATATGTATGAGTGACATCGCAATTTACTTTGATATAATGGCTGCTACATGATATATATGTAGTACGTATATATTTGTGTTTCCTGGGTTGGTACCTATGTATCTATCTAATCTATCATGCGGTGTGCGGCTTTTTTTCACTAAATTTAGAACTACAACTAAAATCAGAGAGATCAGAGATCCAGTTAAAAGCGTTAGTCATCAAGTCACGATAAGATTTGAATTTTTACTTCCTCGGCCTACAGGGATGTTACATAAGTATACCGCCAAAGCTTACATGGTGAACAAGGAAGTTTCAAGGAGTATCACACAATTTTTTGTAATTTAAATCAGATAGGAAATATTTTATTGTCAGTGCAATTGTCAATTGTATTTTTTAAGCAGTGGCGCAATGGCGTCTCAAGAATCTGCCGGTTTGTTAAAAATTTTACATTTTTACACTAATAAAGAAATAATTATTAGAGCATTGTTCAAGAGATTAACTGAATCAAAATGGTGCAATTTGAACATCTGTTATAATTTCGTGTTAATTTTTTAATAAATCTGTTTTTCCTTAACTTGTTACTTATTACTATTATGTTACGACGCTGATCTAAACTTCAATTTGACAAGTACAATATAATTGACAATGAACATATTCCTGATGTTTTTTTTTTAAATACCTAAATGTGCGATTTCATAGGACGAATTAAAAAACCTAAACGATAGATTGTAGAAATAACAGAGTGAATTACTGCTTCTTTTCCTCTTTTGACTTAGCAATTAAACGTTTACATAACACCCTGAATAGTAAGGGAAGTATTAATTGTAATCGTTATTTTTTGAGAGTTTTACGAACGCAATTTTGAGGGGCGCTGAATTTAAAAATATAACTTTTTGTGCAAATTTAAAAAATTGTAATGATCGTCAAATATTTTAAACTAACTAACGATATGCGACGAACGCTCCCGTTCCCGATTTCTAATGATAATTCCACTCATGTATAAAGTAAGTCATAAACAAAAGACAAACTAAAATTTCATTTGCTTCATATTTCTAATATTTGTCAGTGAAATGATTAGATTTTGGGAATATTTGTGAAGAAAAACCAAAGGAGTCGTAAAATTATTATCTCGTTGAATTACACTCGAGCATTTTGTTTTCTCCAAATATTCTGTTTGACATCTCAACACTCGACACTCTTGCGATCTACATATAAAAAAATCGAAGTTCAATGGGGCGAATTTATCCTGCTTCCTCAGGTGAAAATACCTCTAGTTCCGGCTCTGCTGTCGAATATGATGTAATAAAATGTAAATTATGTTTTATTATAATTTTGCGTAAATAATTTAATTCTATATTAATACACCTAATTTTAATTTTTTTGTATCCTATAAATTTTGAAGCGACATTACGTTTATTTATAGTTTCAAAAAATATTTGTTATATAAAAAGAGCATCATTATTTGTTTCGCCCGAGGTGCTCACAACCCTAGATCCGGCCCTGTATATTTGAATACTTACTTTGGCGTTTATGTCACCTACTACTATCACGCGATCATGGATTACATTATTTTTACGTTTATAATATATGACAAATTTAATTTTGGAATTTTACTACAATTTTTTTAATAATCCAGTCTTAGATCATATTTTGTAGTTTAGTGAAAAAAATTGTAGTAATCTGGATTTTTTCACAACTTCCCAATACCTTTATCAACAAACATAATACTAAAAGTCCCCATTGATTGGACTGGAGCTTCGTCCGCCATTTTGAAAATGTATATATACCAGATGTTTCGTGAAACAGGCGCACCCTCAAAAAATATATTTTTAAGTCAATTACGTTTATATTAAAGATTTATAAACTACATTAAACAAAATAATGAATTTTTATTACTTCCTGTTTAGCTGGTAGTGACATCAACTTCCTTATTTTAAATAAAACATCTCGTATATTTTTTATGATTTTGATTCTACATAAAATTCTGAATACAACTATGTATAATAAGCTAATTTTTCGTTGTAGATTTATAAGTAAAATAATAAATAAAATAATTTAATTATACGAAGAGCTTTACTATGTATTCAAAAAAATAGAGGCCATTTTGAAAATTTACTTTAAAAATAATATAATTGAATTGCAATTCCTTATTATTATTTATTTTTGTTAATAAACTGACATTACTATCATAAAATTAGTTTCCTATCATTTATTTTATTGCTAACTAGGAATGATTTGTTTCTGTAATATTTTAATTATTATTTTACTTAAAAATCTACAACGAAAAAATAGCTTATTATACATGGTTTGGTTGTATTTAGATTATTTTGTAGAATCAAAATCTTAAAAAATATACGGGGTGTTCCATTTAAAATAAGGAAGTTGATGTTACTTCCGGCTAAACAGGAAGTAATAAAAATTCATTCAAGTACTGGTACTCTGTATTCATATTCGAGTACATTTAAATTATTGATACTTTTACTCGTACCTACTCAAAAGATTTTTGGTGTAATACTAGTACTCAATACTCTCTAAATGGTACTGTAAGTACTTTTAAAGTAGGTACTCAAAGTCTTTTAAATACTCAGAGTAATTTAAGTTACTCAGAGTTTATCAAATACTCATACTCTATTGTTTTTTCCAAAGTACGAGTAGAACAGAGAACAGTCTAGTTTATTTTGATTATTATTGCTTGAAATTGTTTAATGCATGTACTAGTTACTTTATTAATGTGAATGTGTATTAAAAATTGTGAGTTTACTTGATAAATAATATAAAAATACACTTTTTATTAAGCTTCTTTTTTAATATTTCAATACACATGACTACAAATTTTATATATATATATATATATATATATATATATATATATATATATATATATATATATATATATATATATATATATATATATATATATATATATATATATATATATACCTAATTGCATTTATAATAGTTTTTTTATGTTAGAAGGATCGTAACGTTAATCATTATGGTACTAGTCGTGAAGATTATCTGACGTGGCGACGCCAAGTTTGATAACACAATGTGCATCATAATGATTGATTACGATCCGTATTGCATACAAAATTTTATCTGCTGGCATAAATTAGTCAAAAAGAAAAATAAATTATTTGGTATTGTGGTACTGAACAAAAAAATTTAAATCTAAAAAAATCTAGTTTGCCATTTTTGAAACTTTCTTACTCGCTTCCTTAGTACCTAATGAATTGTTTATTTCAATATGGTACTGAGTACATCATGGATTCAGTATGGTTCTTGGCTTATAATGAACGCTATTATGGTCCTCAAATTTTGAGACTTTTTGTACTCTGTACCTCGCTCTGTACTCATCATAGAAAAGTTTTTCAAATATTCAAGAGTAGGTACTTTTTAATATCAGTACTCGTACTCAGAACTCGAGTATATTTTTTCGGTACTTTGAATAGTTGAAATGTAGAGTGTTTAGATAAAACATTAAATTCATAACATTAACTGTTTTATGACAAATCTGACTGTTTGACACAGGCGTCAGAATTTTAGTAAACATCCACGAAATTTATCAAACACACAGATGTGGTAAATCAAGGAATCTTGTAACCTAAAATTTAAGTTATGTACGTAAACTCGTTCTAAAACTGGTCTATAGTTAGTAAATAAAGTTACGTCTTCCACAGATACATCAGTAATAGGAACGCTTTCGACCATACGCCCAGCAAGAGCGACGAAAACGAAATAAAGTCATGGGGTCTGGGTCACGTTCAAGGACACAAAGCAGGCAGACGGGGTCACAAGCCTTCGCCTGCATCGTCGCCAACCACGCTCACTGCGACTCAAATCGAGGAACTTGCGCTCCAAGCAGAAAGGGAAGCCGTGGTATGATATGTGCAACATGTTTTATTTGTATAAATACCGTTAAAAAGAAATCGACTTATGAAGCACAACAACTTTACATAAACTGATTTCACATACCGGGTGTTTACTTCCTTATTTACTTCTACTTGGTAAAATAGGGAATTTAATAAGAATACAGAATGAAAAACAACTGATCCTAATGAATTTATTGATATAATACCAACACTATATATTTGAGAAATTTGAATTAAAGCTACTTACTAGATGTCCTAAAATCATTAATTTCTTAAGCCGGATTTATGCAGCAGCAGCATCATAGTCACAGTCTTAGTATTAAAAATAAAAACTAACCAGTTAGTTATCATAATGACTATGACAGCGCTGCATAAACAGGTGTATTAAAAAAACAAGTTTTAATTCTTATTGTATGAAGCGCCATATTTGACTCATAATATTATTATAATGGAAAATATCTTGTTTTTTTTTCGTAAGAAATATATTTCATTTAGAAATAAATAATTTTTAGCTACGAAAATATTTATTTAATTATACTGTGTTATATTTTTTAATTTGGGAAAATATTTTTTTCCAGTTTTAAAATAAATTTTTTACAAAATGTTTATTGCGAAATAGGTAGATATTTTCTTCAAAATATTTTTCTTAACATTAATGTTATTTTAATATTTTCTTTCAGTTGATGCATAAAACTATTTTTTCCAGCAACGCAAAAATATTTTTTAATAAGAGCTCGTTGGATGCCGTTTTGTATCTTTTGTATTTACAGTTTGGCTCTAAAATCAATTTTAACATTGTTTCTCCTATATGTCAGAAAAAAGTCTACACCCGGTATATTAGAAATATTTATTATATTTTAAAAATATCAATAATTAGTACCTAATTCATTTATATTTAACATATAAAGTATAGATAGGTACTACACATTCATTCTAAGTTACTTTCATTATTTTACTTTCATTGGCTAATATCCTTTGCTATGATCTATAATTCTAAAAATATTTGTAAATGATTTGCAGACAAAGTCAATTCTAAATAAAACCTTTCCTATGATCCATAACGAAAATTGTAAAAACTTCAATTTCCATAAATACCACATTGTAACTGTATATGATAATATGGCGACCAAATTTATGGCAAAGATGGGACCGCCCAACAAATTTAAATTACCTGTAAAAACAATCTAAAGAAATAGCTTCTAAGAAAAATAACTAATAAGAATTTAAACATTTATCATTTAATGTTACCCAGGGGGCTCAATGAGAAGAAAGTAGCTTTCATGTTGTTCTATAATTTTTATTCTGTCTGGCTACTGGCGCACTAACAAGGTTGTCAAATTTATGGCTATGTAGGACAATCAAAATATCCTTACAAACACGTAGTTACATTAAGAGTTGAGAAGAATATTTTTGTCTACTTTAGTGTTTACAAATAATATTAATAACTGGACAAATATCTTGTAAGTAAGTCAATAGAAACAAAAAATTGTTTTACCTTGCAAAAGGTCGGGGAAAGTTTATATTTGGCAATTATATTTATTTTTTGATCCTAATGAAATATGTAATTTTTGAACACGGAAAATGGTTGCCAGCGCAGCCATCTTCGAAAATAGCGACCAAATTTTTTTTTATAATATCTCGTTTCCGCCGCATTATACAGGGTGATTCATCGTAACTTACTTATTTCAAAACGCAATAATGCCCATTTTATGAGTCTAAAGTTTTGTTTCACCCAGTTTTCAAAATCATATCAGGTAGGTGACGCCCCCCATTGTCTATACACTGAATAAGCCGATTTCTGGCGTTTGCCATAACTCTTTCAAGCATGGCAGCGGGTATGTTGGTAATTGTTGCCCAGATGTTAGCCTTCAGGTCTTCTAGGGCCCTTGAACGGTTGACGTAAACGTGGGATTTCAAAAAATCCCACAAAAAAATCACAAGGAGCAAAATCGGGCGAGCGGGCTGGCCACTCCAAATCGCCCTTTATTGAGATGAGGCTCCCCGGGAACTGTTTCCTCAAAACAGCCATCGATGCTGCTTCGTGTTCCAACGCATGATGGCGACTGACCGGGTGGGGAACAAAACTTTAAAAGTGCACCTGTCGAATGAGATCACTCTCTCTCCACTACGATCCCTATAGCCTGAATGGCACGCATCACGCATTTTAAAAAAGTTGTATAGAATGAAATTGCCTGCATATTCTCTATTTAACAATTTTATCTCAGATTAATTGTTTACAAGTTATTACTGAGGAAAGTGGAGCGCTTTTTGAAATTTGCAAAATTCATTGAATTTTTCTTGTAAATTTTAAAGAATATTGATAGTTCTTGTTATTATGTATCATTATTTTTATTATATACATATTTATACATGTAATAAATTATTAATACATTATATAATATAGTCATATACAGGTTGTTCAATGAAACTGTTTAAGTATGGAAATCTCGAGAACCGTAAGAGTTACGAAATTGGTTAAATTATAGACAAAAGAAGTCCCATTAGATATGTTTTTGTTTTTTCATAAAAATGCATAGTTGGACTAGATATAGGCGAAAATATAAATTTTGTCAATTTCGATTTTCACCTACTTATAACTTTTTTGTTTGAATTAGTACATGATTGTATGTTTTTGCATTTTCGGTCGACATATTTTCAAAATTTGCTATATAATATTCGGTTTTTGCACTTTCGGTCAATGCATTTTCGGGTTTTTCAGCCTTTCCCAGCTAGGGTTACCTGCAAAGGGCCAAAGTGTTTTCTCCATGTGCAAAACTTTTAATTTCGGCTTAACCAAAACATTTAAAATATTTTGAAATAATGGTACTTATTGAAAAACGACCGAGAAATCCAATACCGGAAACATTCAATTCAATCTATTCATCGCTTTTTAATTTTTTCAAAAATTATGTATTTTATATAAATATATTTAAGGAAGACCTTTAAATGATTTTGATATAATGTATCTTATACGAATTTAATGCTAGAAACCCGAAGTTGATATCTCAATTCGTTCAGAAATAATAGTTAAGGAGGTTGGGGACGCCTGCAGTGGCGTACGCAGATATTAGCCTTGGGGCGGATATGAAAATAAAAATATTCTTGATAATGTAAAATAAAATTCGCTCCCGGCACGTTTAATGATATCATTGCAGTTCGTTCAGTTGCGGTAATATATTTTTACAATAATAACTAATTAACTAATCAAAAATTGCTTGGTTTGCTTACATTTTTTTTAAATAACTTGTAAATGGTTTAGAAAAAGTATACAAAATCTTGACGAACTTATTTTTAAAGATTTATAGGAAATATTTATACAAGTTCTACGGTATTTTCATCATTTTATCATATAGTTTATTAAACAAAAATTTAGTGAATTGCCATAAGAGACCATGTAAAACGAGCGTAATTTCAACATTCAATTACTCAAGAACCGGATAGACGAAAATTAAAAAATTTATTTTTTAGAATCTCAATAGTGTAATAAAGGCACTGTATAAATTTCAGCTTCTTATCATCATTTTAGTATATGGTCACCATACAAAAGTTGTATTTGTTTTATTCTCTACTACTTTGTATAAGGTAATTTTATTTACAAAACTAAGTATTATCAATAAAATTTCCATTTCCCGTGTTTACAAAGTATTTCAAGGATCCTAAAAGGAACATAATTGCCAACTATATAAACTCGCCCCAACTTTTTGCAAGGTAAAACTACCTATTTACGATATGTTTTTAATAATACATTTTATTTATAAAATTAATACCTTTTTCATTGAAATCGGGTGGCAATTTAGGAAAAAATATAGCATACATTATTAAAATTTCTTACTTAAACTCTTCAATTAACAATAAAGAAAATTGCAGTATGATAAGTTTAATCCAATTTAATGCGAAAGTATTTGAAATTGTTGCAATGATTTTATTTTGATGTCATTTTATCAAAAAATTTATACACAATAAATGATAGCTCTATTTATTTTTAAAATAAATATTCTGAGAACAGTAAAAATTATATTCTTTTTCAAACATTAGAAAGTACTTTATATCTTTATTTTAGTAAAAAGTGCTCTAGATTTAATTACATTTTAAACTCCTCGACGTACCTTCCCAAAATATAATTCAAGTTTAATTACTTCTTCTATAATGATTAATGACGTACGAATTTTTTAGTTAAAAACTCGTTTGCAACAAGAACAACAAAGAATCCGCCAAGAGAATCTCCAACTTCAAGAGCAACTCAAACAAGAACTCAAACTTCAAGAACAATTAAAACTGCAAGCGTTAATGCTTGCTCAACAGAAGACAAAACTACAACCGCAGGCTAGTGTTCAACAAGTGCAGCATATAGTGCATCCTCAGATAGTGCGTCCGGCTGTGCAACCAATACAACCAATCATCAATCATGTGCAACCAATCATTAGTCACGTGCAACCACACATAATTCAAGCAAAGGCCTCAACAGGACCAGTGTACGATCCATTTTATACGCCGATCTTAGAAAAGATTGATAAAATCTTTAACAGTATTGGAATAGCAGAAGAAACTTGCAGAGAGAGACTTGTGTGCAGTATGTACAAGAATCCGCTCAAATTCAGTCCGCATAGCAACCTATTATCTGCGGAGTTAAGCAGGTAGGATTTGCAAAAACTTTTGGGTATTAAATTAACTTGCATGTTCGACCTCAATGATTACTAACGGAAGCCTTAACACACTTTTGTTCTTGGTAGGGCGCTCATGGGCGACTCACTTTTCATCTTTAAATATCAGCTCAATGACATTAATGGCTGTTTTGATGTAAAAATATTAGTAACAAACGTTTCCTTCTTAGACTTTAAACACTTTTAAAACCACATGTTCATTGAGGATAAAGTTTGAATTTATTACAAAGCGATTTTTACAAATATTGAGCTACTTCCGAACGTTTGTAGGAAGACACCAGTGCTGCTATACGAATTTTAATTTTGCTTCTTTTTATGCAAATACTTTTGCCTTTCTATAACGGATGGAAACTGTTATTTACAAATCGGTGCAGAAAGTGTTGACGGAATAATAATTAAACGACCTCAAAGTGATTCTTAAAATTAATATAAATCCATCTCGTATTGTGGCCGGTGGGTATATTTTAAATGCATCATTGTTTCTAAATCTTTTGTTCAAGCGTTAATAACTATACTCTATATCTTTTAAATTAGATATCTAGAGTAATATACTTTCATGAATTGCATTGCCAGTGATGTGTAGTACCGACTGTATTCTCATTCCCGTATTTAGAAACATATTCGTTAAATCTTAACTGCAATTATTTAATTAAAGAACGAATTCACCGTTTACTTAAAAAGTTTAAACTTTTCTTAAAAATTAGAATAAGCAATCTAAAACAAATTGTTAAATGTATGAATGTCATTATTTTTATTCGGTATTTTTTCTACAAGTATTATATCGAGATATTAATATTGCAATCGTTTTCGATTCAATTTGTGTAAAAAAAACTTAATAAACCGTTAGCACGCAACAACAGTTGTCATTACAAATATGGATATAACCTTATGTAATAAATAAATGATAGAATACAAAACATAAATAATAAAGAAAATAGGTTTCTAAGATCACGGAAATAATACGAAAGTTTGTCATAAAAGATTGAATTAATTTTTGTTTTTCTTGCAACTGACTTTTATTGGTCATATAGGTACAACACAGCTATTTTAATTACTTTAATAATTAATAAGCTATAATAATTTTATTTGTTTCTTCTATTACTTATTAAAACAATAATCGTAAATTCCAAATCTAAAAGTAATTTAATTACCTATTAACCTGCAAAGTAAAACAATGAAAACACTAAAATAGATTCAAAAATCAAAAAAGCAAACACTTTTAAAAAGCGATAATAATATTTATCGTATCACCAACTGTTATTACCGTTTAATATGAAACATTTATTAACAATACTTATTATAAACAACCTAATACGTTAGTTACTTATAATCGCAAGAAACCGGTTAAAAAACCGGTTAATCACAATTTTTTGTGCCAAAAGGTGATTTTTAACCGAAACCGTTATTTAAATTTACCAAAATACCGGTAACCATTAACCAAAACAAATTTAAACCGGTTATTCAAACCGTTTAAAGAAAGCAAAATAACTGCTTCATCAATTAATAAATAAAAGAAATACTATTTCATGCTTTGACATGTCAAATATAATTCAGAATTTTTGGCCATATGAATCTTTAATAAAATATTAGTTTTCTTTAGTTGATAATCTTATATTAACCGGTTTTTTAAATCGGTTCTCTTAACCGGTTTAAAAACCGGTTTCGTAAAGAGTAAACCGGTTTAACAGCAAAAACCGATTTAAAAAGAACGTTCCCGATTTAGGATAACCTTTAACCGAATTTTATTTTGGTTGCATGCGCTGCTTATAATACGTTCATTACCTACATATATAATACGTTAGATACAACCATAATATAACATCAAAACCTTCCATAATATACAAATTGTCACGTAATTGACAGATAAAATTGTTGTTTTGTTTTAACATCGTCGTCTTTGAGTATAACGCAAATATATAGGTATGCGATTTAACCTTCCTCGGATGTTTAAAGAGACTCGGTTTCGCCTCGTCGCTTGTTATTCTTGTTATATGAATACCTAGTATTATGTTCCATCTATTATTTGAACAATAATCATAAATTTTATTTCACAAAGTGATCATCTAATTAACCTGCAAAATGATAAAACATTGATTCAGAGAACAAAATCACTCGTCAATATTTTTTAAAATACGTAATAATTTAATGTGATTTGAATTAATGAATATGCGAATAATCAAATATGCGATTTTTAATTACATTAAAAATATTGCATGTTTAAAACTGATAATTTCATTATGGTTACAAATTTAGAAGATAGTAAAATTCGAAGAAAGTTTTTGAAAAACAAATATAGGTCTCATTGCATTGAATTCATATAAAATTTCATTCTCAAATGCGACCGTGGAATAAAAATTATTGTTAGTAAATATTCATGTACTATATAAAAGAACTAAATGAACGGTGTTTATAATAGCATCTTAGTAGTCTAGAGCGCAACCTACTATAATTTAATTTAAAAATAATATTGTTTTAAAATATAAATTTTGTAAGGTACATAATTCATGGTTCTTATAACTACGAGATTTCTTGGAGCATAAAAATTACATTTTAATGTAAGTAAAAATCTTTTTTTATCTATTACAATTTGGAAATTCAAATATCATATCGCAACGCATAATCTATTGACGTAATTTCAATAATAAAAAAATCTATTTCACTTTTAATGTAATTTTACGGCATCATTACTAACTTAAATTATAGGATGCTACATGCTTCTGCGTACGCTTCTTCAAATAAAAAGTACGTTACTTTTTATGGTTACGTGGAATGCTAATTGCCAAAAAACATAAAAATTTTAACTATGTAGGCATTTGATTTCACTACTCGACTGCTCCAAAATTTAGATTTCTTGCTTAGGAGATATAAGTGAATACATAATATATATGGATATTATTTTACTATTTATCATAAGCTCAATAAACCAATGAACGAGATTTATTTTGGCAAACTACATGTTTAATATTATAGTAGGTAGTACATGCACCTATATTTTTATCTTTTAAAAAATCATTTAAAATAATTTTGCATTTCAATTTAAAAATGGTGGATGTTACTATAAGTCTAATTTTCTAATACAATTGCTAAGTATTTGGTTAGGTATAGGATTTGTTTTGTATTTTACATGCATACATTATACATGCATAAAAATCACGCATACGTTTAAGATTTTATAGTAAAAAGTATAGGCTTGTTTGGATCGGAAACAAATACAAACTTATTCATTTCGGGTTCTAGCCGACCAATAATACTTAAAACTAATTTATTATTATTGGAACTTCTTTAATATCATAATAAATTATGTTAGGATGCAAATAGCAAAACAAAAATATGTTATAGTTATCTTACGTTTAATGCTAAAATTATTGCATTAACGCGTTCTACTTTCCCTAACAATTCATAAATTCAATATTTGTGAATGCTATGTTTACCTACATGACATATTCCTGACGGACAAATCTCACACGGCACTTTTAAACATAAAATAACAGTTTAAGTATTACGACTATTTCTCCTTAATTGCGTTGACAGCCATTAATAATAATAATACATCGTAAAACTTAATATGAGAACAGGGAACTAAATACTTACAACCTTTGGTATTTGATTGACACTATTCGAACACGTATTTCGAATGTATGTTCTATTGTATCTAAAAATTTTAAATAAACTTGACCTGTTAGAAATTTAAATATTTTGAGAATATTACCATAAAAAATACAGTTATATAAAAAAATCACATAAAAACTGACGTGTATGAATATTCAAACCTACACATCATTTACACACTGAAAATATAATTAGATTATCTCGATAGAAATGGTAGTAAATATAATTAAAAATCACTTATTTAACAAGATCCTAATTATCTCAGCATAGTTTGAAGGCACGTTCTAATAAGTATAGCATGGCATAAAACTATTAATAATATCTCTGTCTATTACATTGTTGTGCCATTAGTTATCTTAAATAGACCAGTTAAAATATTTCGTGCCTCAAACATTATTTAATCAGCACTGTAATTAATTATATTTAGACCACACATTGTTATTCGCAAAAATTAATGATTGTTTCAAAAAAGTTAATATGTATAATATTGTTCAGTACGAATTCTGTGTATAATAATAATGACTTATTAGTACCTAACATATTATCAGCTATATTTATACAAACAATAACACTCATTAGTATTAATATTACATTAAAATAAGCAATATAAAAGACAAAATTACTATATTTTTTGTTTTTAAATATTTGCTAACCCTTTAATAGTAAAGGTAAACTTGTTGCTTTAGACCCATACCTACCTCTGAGAGTATACCAAATTTAATAAAAAGACGACCAATTATGTTATTAGAAAAGCAAACAGGAAACAAAGTAAAACGCAAAAAAGTTATTTTATCAAATTGATTTTGTTAGTCTCAAATGAAAATAATTAAGAATATGTAAAAAGTCTATTAGTTAGACTCCATAATTAACTACAGCAAAGAAGGTAATTAAATCTAAACAAATAAACTAAAACTTAAAAAAAACGTTAATCAAACATGTCTATCTTAAACATAAACATTTAAGCAACCTTAGTAATGACTCCGAAAACTTTCGAACCCAATATTTAAAAAAATATGCACTGCACATATGCCAAACAAATAAAAATTAAATAATACAAAACATGAAACAGCACTGGTTAGTAGTGGTAGTGGTTAATCCGACCGACATACGTTCTCATTTGGGTCTCGACCACAAAGTATGCGGTTATAAACCCGGTTAAATAGCTTTCGATGGTCTGCGAAAAGAAACTCTTCGACATTGCACCGATAGCGTCTGCAACACTCCCGATGTCAAACATAATCAAGTGAGTTTTATGTTTTGATATTGCTAAACATACGTTTCCTTTATGCTGTAATTAAGAAGGAAGAGTTATCTCCGTGAGTAATGATTTAGAAAGGCCGACCTACAATTTTATCTTTGTTTTATTTGATCCGGATTCGTACCTAATCGTCTCACAAAAATCGCTTCGAATTTCATGGTGCATGAATAAATATTTGATGAAATTGAGTGATTGGGTGTAATTTTGTGACAGGGACAGACGTGCCCAATATGATAGACAATTTTCATCTTTGCATCATATTAAATAATGTTAACAGTATATAACTACTGATATTTTGGATAGGCTGAGAGCTAATTAATGTAATTTTTTTCTTACTTGGGTAGTGAATTTCAAATCCAAGACAATCTTCAGACAATAAAATCCCTACCAAGGATATTCGTTTTTAAATTTATTGAAATTAGTCAAACATTATGATTTTCCCATCGAAAAATTAATATATTTTGTTTAATGTTCATTACATTTTTGCTTTATACACCTTTTTACTTCCTTGTACGGAGTAATAAGGAAGTATTGTAATCGCGAAAAATTTTGGTTTTCCGATTTTGATGGAAATATCCGTTTTGACCTTTTCTGAATCCATTATGACTAGTTTCGTCGTGACGTCTGTACGTACGTACGTACGGACGTATGTATGTCGCATAACTCAAATACGGTTAGACGTAGAAAGTTGAAATTTTGTATTTAGGACTGTTATAGCATCTAGTTGTGCACCTCCTATTTTTGGTTTCAATCTATAAACCGGAAGTAGTACTTTTGTCAAATATTTCTATATTTAATTTGAGACAATTTTTTTTATTTTAAATGAAAGATTATTTCGGTATCTTGTAGTCCATGATCGATTAACATTTGTTACTATACGTAAAATTTAAATGATTATGACATGACAGTGACAATAGTAAAATATGCTTTATATCTTCTTCTGCAGTTTAAATAAAATGACTAAAATATATTTGTGAGTATAGTAGCAGTAGTAGTTGTACTTATATATTAATATATTTGTTATAATAAGTTAAAAGAATTTTTTATATTATTCTACATTTTAGTTATTAAGAAAAGTATGAACAGTTTAATAGGCGTACAAGGAAGTCATGTGGTGTCCACGTCAGATTTTTTAGAAATAAAACAATGCGATATAATTCTCTTTTATTCAGATTGTAATAAATGTGTAAATGTTAGGCTAATGAATGATGAGTGACTGACAAAGTTATTAGTTGCTTGTATATTTCTTGTACTGTTTGGTTAAAGTCATATTAACTTTTTTATCAGGTACAAAAAACAGAATAGTATTAGATAATTATGTACATTTCAATCACGGAAATACTCAGAAAACAAAAAGTTGATGCTACTCGTTCTAGTCTTGGAAACATAAAACACATAAAAGCGAACACAGTATGGGAAGTAGGTATGTAGATTTGCAAAATAAACTAAGCAAAAATTTTAAGTACCTTTATTTAGTTTAAAAAAATTTATATGATAATGTAAAATAACATATTAGATAGCTCAGAAACTGCATATTGAAATTATGTTAAATAATAATAAAATTAAGACAAAATTTATGTTTTGATAATAATATGTTATTATTATGGTACCTACCTATATAACCTAATAAATTATTATAAGTAAACTAATATTTGAGGTAATTTTACTAAACGAAAATTAATTTTAAAGATTTTACGTACATAATTTTATTTTTCAATTTGTATATACGAGCCTGGCCCCGTTTTAGTTGGCCCACCTACTGAAATTTCAATTTCAATTGTTCCAAACAAATATAAAACTATCGGCTACATTATATCTTTTAGTCTAAATAATGATATACCTAAAACCATTTTTTTCCAAAATAGTAAAGTATGTTCCATAATAATTAGGGTTATTTTTACACAAAAACGAAATGGGTAAAAATAACGCGTTTTATGCGTCCATATATTTTAAATGAAAAATAAAGGTGATGTTACCCAATGGTAACTTTTCAAATACGTTTCACATTAAAGTTCCTCTGTTTGCATATTTTTGTTTTTTGTTTAATTTGTTATCTTTAGTTAGGATATTTAGTTTCCTAGATTTCTTGTATAAAAATACCTCTAAGATGTTTGGTAATAAATAAAAAATATACATATTGTAATTTTGATTAGGTTTCTCTGGATTAAGTGGCAATAATTAAGAATTTAGTAAGTGTGCCAACTAAAACAAGACCAGGCTCTATATGAATTTTGAAAACATATTTAATTCCAGATGCCAATCCAACACGAAATGTTCCATGATTTACAATTATGCATAAAAATATTGTATGAATAATAATCTCTCTTTAATGTACCATTCACAACTAACAATACCATAAATACAAACAATCACTTTCAAAATTAACATGTAACAATTTTAACACAGCCGTGTTTACACGCTTGCTTTCATATAAAAACCATCCGAAGTGCGAAAAGTTAAACGTATCACTAACCTCTTTATATTGTACACGCATTTCTATAAACATTTATCTCGACAGTTCTGCGGATTCAAAAGAAAAATACTCCATTTTGTGACACAAACCGGTTTTGAGGGAGTTTTAATCTTGGATATGTATGACTCAGTATTTATTTAATGGGATAATGCAAATCCGAAATCGCAGAATGTTTTATTTAAATTTTAGTATGAACAAAGAAGGTAACCGGAAGAGTTAAGGCGGGTTTACATTGGTCGTGTAAATGGGTTAGTTACTAGTACTATTAGCTCGCCAGACCGCTACTCATCCAATGTAGCCAACATAAGCTAGTACCAGTACTAGTACTAGTGCAAGTAGTTGGGGTAGTGAAGTAACTAACCTCCCGGGTTAGCTACTCACCTACTAGCCTTCCCCTTCCACATACATTCTGCACTATTCACTACACTCTTCTGCACTATACCAATGTAAACAGTCACTGGTGATTAGGAATATACTAGTGTGTTTTGTCGTCTCATTTTAAAGATAATTGTTTTATAGTTAAATTCGGTATTTTTACTTTATTAAAATGAAAAAGTGGTCTTAAACGGAGACAATAAAGTTTGTAGAACTATATCGTGATCATGAGTGTTTGTGGGATGTCACTAAATTTTGTTATCTTTACTTTATTTCGTTTAATAATAGATTTTGTTCGAGATGATATACAACCACGAAAAGAATTTATTTTGTCACCTACAGAACAACTTGTACTGGTACTAGAACTATAGCTAGTCGTCTAAATTGTATTTCTGGTGTAAACACCTACTAGCCTAGCGCTTAGTTGAGTATACTAGTATAGCCCGCTACTTGTACCAGTAACTGTCTTAGTTACTCCTCCAATGTAAACGCGCCTTTATTCAAACTGACGTCAGGTTGGCACCCAATAACAATGCATTAAAATAAATATTTCGGTCTTTTCTCTAACTCAGATAGCACAATTATCCAAAAGATATCACTACGATTTCTTATTAAAGATATCTGTAAGATAATTTCAAAAAATATCTTATTGATAATAATTTGAATATATCTAATACTGTGATGTGCATATAAAGTAATGCATCTTCTAAAATCTTATTAGTCCAGTCAGGAGAGTCAAAAATTAACTGAAACCCAAGACTAATACATAACCAAATGAAATTTGGCATGTGAGTAGTTAAGAACATACAGAAACAAATAAAAAATTCGCTCCACCTCGGTATGCTCCGCTTCCCACAAAAATTTTCAGTTGAAACTCAAAATTTTCTTGTAACGCTTTTTCCTCGAAAACTATCAAAGATTTTGGAAAACTGTTTTGACAGGATGAAAGCTGAGGAAATTTGCTATCAAAATGGTCTTTCAAAATTTTTCATAAGTAGCACCGTGTAGGCTTCAGCCGTTTAATATTCGAATGACTTGAGAATTTTCTGTATAGTAGGCGCTACATTGAGAATGACGTAAAACATTCGCCGCTACAGAATGAATATGGTATAACTTCGTTAAAGAACATCATTTTCTAAAGATAAAAATTGCATTTTATTCGTCGAGGCTTCCACTTTCAATTGCACTAATAACATTTGAATTTCCGACCCCGTTTATACCGAGAAACTTGCTTTTTAAAGAATCATAACTCAGTATTAGCAGACGTTCGAAGAATTCTCAATATTTTCAATATCTATGAATGAAATTGTAAACTCGTAGAGGATTATCTTCACCAAATCATCCCCAATCACATGCAACTATTTGGAGGGTTGTGTGTTGTACGTCCGAAAAAAAAACTGGTTTTCGCTACCTTCTTTATTTATAGGTTATGATCTTTTTTTAGGAAAACATTTGTTACATGTACGTAGTAGTACAATTGATGAAACAAATTACAGAATCTTGTTGATTAGGATTTGTACTTAACGATAAGCTCATTAAAAATCAATTTACGGGGCCAAAAAGTGGCCTATTTTCAAAAATGCTCGTACCCGCGATAAATAAATAAATCTATGAGATAGCGAAAACCAGTTTTTTTTTCGGACGTACAACACACAACCCTCCAAATAGTTGCATGTGATTGGGGATGATTTGGTGAAGATAATCCTCTACGAGTTTACAATTTCATTCATAGATATTGAAAATATTGAGAATTCTTCGAACGTCTGCTAATACTGAGTTATGATTCTTTAAAAAGCAAGTTTCTCGGTATAAACGGGGTCGGAAATTCAAATGTTATTAGTGCAATTGAAAGTGGAAGCCTCGACGAATAAAATGCAATTTTTATCTTTACAAAATGATGTTCTTTAACGAAGTTATACCATATTCATTCTGTAGCGGCGAATGTTTTACGTCATTCTCAATGTAGCGCCTACTATACAGAAAATTCTCAAGTCATTCGAATATTAAACGGCTGAAGCCTACACGGTGCTACTTATGAAAAATTTTGAAAGACCATTTTGATAGCAAATTTCCTCAGCTTTCATCCTGTCAAAACAGTTTTCCAAAATCTTTGATAGTTTTCGAGGAAAATGCGTTACAAGAAAATTTTGAGTTTCAACTGAAAATTTTTGTGGGAAGCGGAGCATACCGAGGTGGAGCGAATTTTTTTTTTGTTTCTGTATGTTCTTAACTACTCACATGCCAAATTTCATTTGGTTATGTATTAGTCTTCAGTCAAAACCTCTCCTGACTGGACTATATAGGTATCTTTTACAGTTATTCGCACGATAAGTATAATCTAAACAACGATCCGTAGTGAATATAATATAACTTATACTATACTGTGAACTGAAAATAATATATTAAGTTTGGAATATGTATCAACGAATTTTTTGCGTAAAGCTGATTATTACAACAATTTGTAGAAAAATAATATTTAAACGCATATCGTAATACACGCAACATGGTCTAGCGGTTATCGTTTCGAAGTTTGGTAGTCCCGCCCTGTTGGCAGTTTATCCTCAAATTCAGCAATGTTAAGAGGCTCGTTTACCAACTAAAATCTAGCATAAAATGTACTAACGTATCGAGTGTTTTGTGGCCAGTACAAGAATGGTAAAATTTTATTTCAGCAAGGATTTAATAGAGAAAGAATGGATCTACAGATGTGCCTTTTTAAAATTTTGATTAAAAAATTGTACATAAATATAAAAAAACGAAAAATTTTCAAAAATTCCTACTTTATGCAAACTTTACACGGTTATGTCTTATGATAGAAATTAATTTTTAAAATTTTAAAAAGGTACATCTGTAGATCCATTCTTTCTCTATTAATTGTTTATAAAAACATTATCCTGAAGTCAATAATAATCTGACAGTTTACTCGCAACGAAAACACTTTTACAGTATTTTTCAACTTCAAAATGACATTGCATAGCTGGGATGAAGTATGACTTTCGGGGGGCTGGTTTCAAGCAGCCATAGTAGTGGGGAAAAGAGTAGAATAAAAAAAAAGTAAAATCGAGAGTATTCTAGGAATTCGGAATGTC
Source organism: Agonum fuliginosum (assembly GCA_947534325.1). Lineage (NCBI taxonomy): Eukaryota > Metazoa > Arthropoda > Insecta > Coleoptera > Carabidae > Agonum > Agonum fuliginosum. The sequence continues at coordinate 31,697,495 of OX384029.1, forward strand.
CCTAGGGACATTTCTTTATAGAGCTAATAACAACATTGAAAAATATATATTACTAATGGTAATAGCTATTGCAACATATAATTTTTATTTCAAAAACTTGTAGGATAAGAAGACAAAAAAATTATAAAAATTACCAGATTAGATCCAAACTTTATTTATAAGAAATATATTTAGAATACAGTTAAACAAATTATGTCATACATTAACAAATATGTTTGGCTATTTTATGCTTAAATCAAATTTGATATTAATTAAAAAATAAATGATCTTACTTAAATTCCTTGAAACATAAAATTTTAAAAATGTACATGTTTAATATTTTTTTATCGCTTGATGGTTAAAGTTAGACTTTGGAATTTGAATTATAATATAGGTCTATATTTACCCTTTCATAAAAAAAATTACAAAATATTGGTACGGTTGGGTAAAAAAATACAGGAGATTAAATATGAGCGTAAATTTAAATTTAGCCTATAATAAAGAATAGTAAACGGCATGACATTTTAACAAAAAATCTGACGTGGACACCACATGACTTCCTTGTACGCCTTGTGTGTTCATACTTTTCTTAATAACTAAAATGTAGAATAATATAAAAAATTCTTTTAACTTATTATACTAGTATACTCACAAATATATTTTAGTCATTTTATTTAAACTGCAGAAGAAGATATAAAGCATATTTTCATATTGTCACTGTCAAGTCATAATCATTTAAATTTTACGTAGTAGCAAATGTTAATCGATCATGGACTACAAGATACCGAAATACTAAATTATAAATATATACTTTAATTATTCTTAAATGATACCAGATACAAAAATATTTATAAAATACCGATTGTAGGTAATAATCACATAATCTTTCATTTAAAATAAAAAAATTTGTGTTAAATTAAATATTTATCGAAATATTTGAAAAAAGTACTACTTCCGGTTTATAGATTGAAACCAAAAATAGAAGGTGCACAACTAGATGCTATAACAGTCCTAAATACAAAATTTCAACTTTCTACGTCTAACCGTATTTGAGTTATGCGACACACATACGTCCGTACGTACATACGTACATACGTACGTACGTACAGACGTCACGACGAAACTAGTCATAATGGATTCAGAAAAGGTCAAAACGGATATTTCCATCAAAATCTGAAAACCTAAATTTTTCGCGATTACAATACTTCCTTATTACTCCGTACAAGGAAGTAAAAACTAATAATGGAACAAATGACAGACATACATTTATGTAAGTAACAAAGTGATAGATAGTAACTGTAACTACTAGTGATGATTTTTCGCCGTAAACGAGTGGCTCAAAGCAGCAAAATATTGTTATTTAATTGCATGTAAAATGATTGGATAAATCATGAGTGAAATTATCAATGTAAAATTAAGTATTCTTAATATTTCAGATTTAAAATTAATACGTTTTTGCTTACAGAGACTCCAAAGATCTACAGAAACCCACAGCGAGCAACGAAGCAGTAGTGAGATTTTACCGATACGTCCAAGCAGCAAGAGATGGACAAGATCAAAGAGAATGTTTGAGGTTATATCCATCGTGTAATATCAATACTGAATTGTAGTTTAGCCGAAAGGCAACTACTGCCGTACTACCGATAAGAATATTAAATACTACTGTTATCTTTCATTGCTTTCTTTTAAGTAAAATTATCAAAAAACTAATTTAAAATAGCGACGAGCCCGACAATATAAATTTGATAATACTAGAGCAGCAGAGAATTTGTGTTCTTAAATTTAATATATTATTTAAAAATAAATACATAAATGATTAAGAAAGCAAAGGAAAAATAAAAGCAGTATATTTTTTCAAAAATTAGCAATACATACTAGTGTAGAGAGGGTATTGAAACGAAAATAACAGTCAACAGTCCTCATTTCTAAATTGTTCACAAAACAGTGTTGGACTATTTTGTGAATCAATTGATGATTTAATTTTTACAATACTTACTCGTATTAACAGTGGCTCCAACAGAACTTAAAAATCGCACTACGCTTGAATAAATAAAATACGAAATAATCAATTTTCATGTGAACTATATTTAAATAGCATTTTTATTTATTTCACCTAAAAATTGTTGGTGCAAAATTGATTAAAAGTTAAAATATGTAAAACTTTACATCTCTTTTTTGTTCATATACTTTTTTCTTTTAAATTATTTTAATCATGTCTTTATTCCATACATTATTAATTAAAATTATTTACGGAAGACTGGTTTTATGAGTTTATTTTTAGAACATAAATAATTCGTATGGAATTAGGTAAAGATAAAATATTTCATAACTCCAAAATAAATAAATAAAAGGTCACAATTATTTTACAGTTAGCTCTCAGGTAAATCGTAAATGATAGTGTACCTATTAGGCGTACTTATAAGTTAGTGTAGTAGCATGATACGTGTTGTGTGTAGTATCAACTAATGACATACATATCTGTATTATATCAAATTCATACTACATACATACATATCTTTCACCCATCTTGGGTAATAAGCTATTTAAAAATAATAGTTAGGGAAAAACTAAATGATCAAAAATAATACATGTGTTTATGTAAATGTTACAGTGACATAGCAAAAAATCTAGATTTTATTTATTTTATTTCATAAAATTACTGTTATATAACAATAAAATAGTACATAAGCTAAAACACCGTAGAACTAGTGTTTTGAATATTATTTGGCAAATTACTGCTAAATATCATGAGAAAATTCTCAGGTCTAGTTAATAGTAGTTATTTGTAATACTAAACGAAAAATAGTATATTTATTTTAATGCTGAAGTCATATAAATAGCTTAAGCAGTAAGAATAATGTTTATTTCATTTTAAAAACATATTTTCGCCGATTAATAATAAATTGAATTTTTGTGATAATTTTGAATATATCTTTATCGTATTGCAATGCTATTAGTTTATTAAAAATTACACCTGCTTTGTAAAAACTGTCAGAATTGTTTCTTTCCTAGATTGATTATTTTGTGGATATTTATTAGTTAACTTTTAATGTTAATCGGCGAAAACACACATTTTGTTAGTTAGTTTCAGCTTTTATGTATTACACTAGATCTAGTTGTATTGTGAATTTCTTTGAAGTTATGAAATTACAAATAAGCTAATTATTGTCTAATAACTGCGAAGATAGTTATTAAAATTCCCTGCAATTTGCTCAATATTAATTGCACTAATTACTTTATGCTATAAAAAGTAATGTCAAGTCGAAATTCAAAATCTGGTTAAGGTATTTATTTAGTGCTCTGTACATAACATTGGGAGAATTTCGACTATAGTTATAATTATTTATTATTAGATATAGTTATTTATTTCTTATTTATTAAGTACTTATAGTTATTTATTTATTTATTTTGCGTGAATGAATATGGTAATAATAATTTGTGATACAGATTAAAATTTTGTTTATTTACGTAAACATATTTTCCATTTCTTATTTTTATTTAGTTGATAGTAAGTTTGTAATTTAATAATAATTGCATTATTTTTACTATTGTGAAATAAAAATTTTACCTTATTGGCAGAACTCCGTTGAGTGCTTCTCCCCAAAAACCGAGCCAAAAACTATATAGAATCTGAAACAGAAAACAAAATAATTAAAATTAATTATTTGCAAAACAAGGTAAAACCGTTCTACAATTTTTACATAAATAAAACAATTAACAAATAATGTAGGTAGGTATCCTAGCCTTATAAAATTTTTAAAAGAATGCATCCCCTTATTAATGGTACTTTTTATGGACCCCATATTTATGTACTTAATATCTCTTTGCAAACATACCCATCACTGTATTAAAAACGAATTAGGTATGTATAATATTATAACTTGCGTATCATGTTTTAATATAATAATGATACACCTAATAGGCAGGTAGCACAAATTCAAATAAGGGATAGGGTTACCAACTGTACGCTTTTGGAGTGTACTATGCGATTTCATAATAAAATATTAATGTGTACGTTATACGCTTGGTTATACGCACGCTTTTAAAGAAATTGTAGTAATGTACGCTTTTCTGGTAATTCCAAAAGTACAGGGTGCGGCACAAAGGACGGGCGCTTTTGAAATGGCTCGAACTCGCGCCTTATTAGTGCGAGAGAGGTGAGGAGTATGTCATTCTACTCGTGAGTTCCTAGAATTTTGTTATCTATTGACATTATGGAGCCGTGGTCGCTTGAGCACCGCGTTTTCGCGTACGACAGTTTTGTCCGAAATAATGACTGTATTACGGCTGTACGGCGTGAGTTTCGTAGCCATTTCAACATTCATCGGAATCGAGCTGTTCCTTCTCGAAACACCATCCTTCGTTGGGTTAAAGCACTTCGCACACGTGGTGTACTGATGAACAAAAGGTTACCAGAAGCTCCACGAACGGGTCAAACCCCTGAAAATGTGAAACGCGTTCGACATGCCCTTCTTCGCAGTCCGACGCGTTCCACATTTTCAGGGGTTTGACCCGTTCGTAGAGCTCCTGGTGACCTTTTGTTTATCAGTACACCACGTGTGCGAAGTGCTTTAACCCAACGATCAACGAAGGATGGTGTTTCGAGAATGGCTTCGAAACTCACGCCGTACAGCCGTAATACAGTCATTATTTCGGAGAAAACTGTCGTACGCGAAAACGCAGTGCTCAAGCGACCACGGCTCCATAATATCAATAGATATCAAAATGCTAGGAACTGACGAGTCAAATGACATACTCCTCACCTCTCTCGCACTAATAGGGCGAGAGTACGAGCCATTTCAAAAGCGTCCGTCCTTTGTGCCGCACCCTGTATAATCCAAGAGTTCGTGTTCTAAGCCTTGATTATTAGCGACTGTGAGTCATCGTCAATCTAGTTTGAGATTCATGCAAGAAATTCCGAAACCATTTCTAGTGCAATGTAAATCAGAAATTCCCATCCGAGTTCCGTTCGATTTCCATACTTTTTTCTAGTATAGAAATATACGCCTCTGGCTCTATTATTCTATTCGAGATTCGTACTAGATTTTTCTACGCATGCTCATTCAGTGTGCAGTCAGTTTTCCGATTGAATATGAATAGTTCGGAAATAATGTATGAAATTCGAACGAATCTCGGATGGAAATTGAACAAGAAATCTAGCATAAATCTAGACGAAAAAGGTATAATGTAATTCAGTATTAAGGTTGTTGTCTACCAAATTTGATAACCACAGAAACTATGACTATTACTGAAAACGTGGTTGAAAATTCCGTTTTGACGGCCAATAACAAGTTCCATATGAAACAATCCACGCCCTATACTATCTACGTCATGGAATCTTGAATAATTAATATCTTTTAAATGATATTAATTGAAAAGTTTTTTTCTTCACCAGCGTATAATGTCCATACTTGAAATATTTTGGAAACGCTGATTGGTTAATTTAGCACTTTCCTACCTATACTTATAATTGGTAGGTTTGAATCTAGCTTAATACTTGCACTCAAAAAATTTAAATAACCACCATGGATTTTTGACACGTTCAATTTTAATTTTAATGTCTTATTCTCTGACGTTATTCTGTTACTGGGATATTATTTCTGTTCCTGTTGAATGACATGATAATAAAAAAATAAAAAAATTCCAAACGATATTTTGTAGGTAGCCATAAATAATAAATATGACACTTAATTCTGAAATTTCGAATTATTGACTTTACTTTACTAGGCTATATGCTCGATTCGATATCGAATTGTAATTTGTGTCATCATATTTATGTTTTAACCATAATAATGAAAATTCCCAAAATTAACAATGAAGTTAAAAATACACTTACTAATTTAATTAGTGGTGTATCCATGCCATAGTTCTGTACCGATATTTCTTCAATACTGCAAACTGCCCTTCAGCCATGAAATTATATAAGACAGGATAAAGTATAAGGCTGGGAATAAAATTTGGGGCTGAAAAAAACGTAAATACGTTTAACACAAAGTTAGTACCTAAATTTAATTCAAAAGAGGCATTGACCTTTAACCCGAGGCTAGGTATCTGTTTACTCATGGTTCGCAGGACCTGCAAAAAGAGAAAATCAAAATTAATAAAAGAAAAATAACAAGACTTTTTAGGAGTTAAAGATCTTAATTTTGCTATACGATTGATGGTTTAGTTAAAAATGAACATAAATTTTTCATGACACCTTTATCAGCTGTTTTAGTATTGTGGCGACGCCCAGCCTTTTCAAATCTTCCGCGCAACGAACACAAATTCAAATCTCCCGCGCCGAACACTTAAAGCTAGTCGCTATATCTTCCCGCGGTTTGAACTTGGCGCGCACGCAGACGAGCGGCGCGGCATGGCGACCAACGACAGCACGACACGAGTCCACCAACCAATTGGAACTTGACACAGCTGCAACTAAGACTGGCCGTGACGAGTACGGCCAATATAAAAGGGCATCGCTATCGCTGGATCAGAGCAAGGCAGTGCAAAGTGCAAACTCACTCCTGAACAAGGAACAAACCAACAGCAACACACTACACCCGGACCTGTATAGACCAGCAACACACTAGGATGTAGTGGCAAGCTCACTCGGACCTGGACCTGGACAAGGACCGAGCACCATCAACAGGCCAGCACCACACCCTGGACCTGTACAAGGACCAGCAGCTACCAACATCATCACCGACTCGAGACACCAGTTCGTCACCTAGGCGGGCTTCTCGTGAGAAGCGGCACCATCCTCGTCAGCGTTCCACATCACCAAGGAAGCCGTTTCCCAGGGTATTCCGTCGGCCGGTGCCGACACCACGGGCGGCGTAATCCGCCCACGCAAAACTACGTTATATACATTATATGCAATTCAACCTTAAGATGTACAATAATTATGTAAATAAACAAACTGTTATTTATTTTAGTACTGTGTGATTTACCTACCACTGATCACAAATAAATAAAAAGTCGAATCTAAGCGACAGTATCTAAACTGAATTCATAGCATATCACTTTATTTGTCATTAAGGGGGATATAAAGTCACATATTGTTTGATACAAAAAGCCTATTCTTGCTGTCGCAATATCTCAAAAACTACATAAGATATTTAAGTAATTTTTGAAATATTGTAAAGAGGAAAGTTTGTAATTTGGTCTGATGTTATTATTTTGTTGATAAATTAATAATATATTAATAATTTTTAACAACAAATAATTGCAATTTTTGAACACATTTTTCTTTACTTAAAATCTGATTTTTCTAAAATATTTTGACATCATTCCAAAGTTCAAACCTTTATTAATCAATATTTGAAAAGAGCAAATAAATATTTCAAGTAGTTTTTGAGAAAACGCGACATTAGAAAACACCAAAACATAACATTTTCTTTAAAAATATACTGACTTTGGGGTGTGATTCGAACACAGGTCTATCTGTAATTCCTAGTATCTACTCTTCACCCCAAATATATGATCGACACCCTAATTCTTAGAAGTTGTAGGATAAAGTAAAGTTTATTCAATAAATCTTCAAATCCAAAACTGTATTGGTTCTTGTGGTTTGTTAATATATTTGTGCTATTGTAAATATAATTTTAATTTACTTACATATGTTTCACGATAGGTAAAAAGAAGGATACTGGAAAACGATAGAAGTGTCGAGATATGAAAAAAAAAAACGTGGACATTAATATTAGTCCAATCAAATGTGAAAATCGTGAAAATGTATTTTGAAAAAAACGATAAATTTTGTTCAAGTAGTAGTTTATGTCTCATAATACGAAAACAGCTATAATTTTTTATGAATAATAATATGGATTTCCGGTTTGCAGAATCCAATTTTCTGAATACTCTTCTATTAGTAAAATTATTTTCAAATTTTTTGACGCACAGGTTTAAACACAATTAAAGGATATTCTTACAAAAGTTTAACAAAAAATTTGTTTTTTATTTTACTTTTTGGTGTTTAATTTACAGTGACTTCTAATTGGATAAAGTTATTGACATCGGCATTTCTGCATACAATTCTCTATAAAATGTGTCAAAAAATGATATGAGTTTTAAACGTTTGTAGGTTTTAGTTAGGTCGAATTTTTAAGTTTTTTTCTAAGAAAAAATTGAAACTTTTGTAAGAATATCCTTAAATTGTGACTAAACCCGTGCGTCGTAGAATTTGAAAATAATTTTACTTATAGAAGAGTATTCAGGAAATTGTAGTCTGTAAACCGGATATCCATATTTTTATTCACATATAAATTACAGCCGTTTTCGTATGATGAGACATAAACTACTACTTGATCAAAATTTATCGTTTTTTTTCAAAATACATTTGCACGATTTTCTCAAAAACTGTAGGTACCACTTTCATTTAAAAAAATATGTACCTATACCATTTTATAGCAATTATTTATTAATTGTTTTTTCGTAATATTAATCATTTACGAGATAAAAATGAAAAATAGAGACGGCGGCCATTTTTTCAAAATGGCGGACGAAGCTCCAGTCCAATCGATTGAGACTTAGTATGTTGTTGATAAAGGTACTGGAAAGGTGTATACCGAGGTGTATACCAATATCCAGCTTTCTACTAATTTTTTTCACTAAAAGACAAAATATGATCTAATTTGACTAGATTATATCCCAGAAAACAAAGGTTTGTTTTTACTTCCTTGTACGAAGTAAGGAAGTATTGTAATCGCGAAAAATTTCGGTTCTCAGATTTTGACGAAAATATCCGTTTTGACCTTTTCTGAATCCATTATGACTAGTTTCGTCGTGACGTCTGTACGTACGTGCGTGCATACGTACGTACGTACGGACGTATGTGTGTCGCATAACTCAAATACGGTTAGACGTAGAAAGTTGAAATTTTGTATTTAGGACTGTTATAGCATCTATTTTTGGTTTCAATCTACAAACCGGAAGTAGTACTTTTTTTCAAATATTTCGATAAATATTTAATTTAACACAAATTTTTTTATTTTAAATGAAAGATTATGTGATTATTACCTACAATCGGTATTTTATAAATATTTTTGTATCTGGTATCATTTAAGAATAATTAAAGTATATATTTATAATTTAGTATTTCGAAAATTTAAATGATTATGACATGAAAGTGACAATAGTAAAATATGCTTTATATCTTCTTCTGCAGTTTAAATAAAATGACTACAATATATTTGTGAGTATAGTAGCAGTAGTAGTAGTACTAGTATAATAAGTTAAAAGAATTTTTTTATATTATTCTACATTTTAGTTATTAAGAAAAGTATGAACACACAAGGCGTACAAGGAAGTCATGTGGTGTCCACGTCAGATTTTTTAATATTATTAATATAGGAACTTTTCAAACAATATTTTTTTAAAGACAGTAAAACTTGGTTGTTAATAAATCCCAAATCAAATACTTTTATTTTTCTTTATTATTTCTCCTATGCATTTTAGCGGACTGCGCCACATGCATGAATTTTTTTTTGTCATCAAAAGAAACAGTTGTATATAAATAAGAGTTTCTTGTTATGTTCATTAATTAAAATGTTGAACAATCGGAAATAATGTTTACAGTTCATTTTCAAATGAAACACAAGTTATAAATCAAAAAAACAATTATTTGCGGCAGATAAAAATTATGGAAATCCAATTGAGATTATACTTGACATGACAGACGAAATGTTAGAAGACTCAAAAAAGAATTTTTAAATTCTTTAATTTTAACAAAAATACTTCAAGACAAAGTTCTAACAAAATTTGGAAAGAGGCACGATCATGTAGATTAACCGCATCAAATTTTGGTAAAATTTGTAAACTAAAGATAATTACTTCATGTGAAAAACAATTATATCCATGTTATATACAGTCATTTAATTTTTTATTGTATTTATAGTGAATAAATTAATTTCAAATAACAAATAACACGTGATAATGCGTTCTGGGATAGATGGTGAATTATCTAGAAATATTTTACATGCGCTGTTTGTTACCGGAAATAATAGACTCTGGGTATAAAAGAAAAATGCTGATACGAAATCCATCAAGGGAATAAATTTTTGTTACAATCAAAATTACATATTAATTGATTAATTTTTTATATTTAGAATTATATTACTAATTAATTACCTATGTTTTGTATAATAATATACTTTACTTTTTATACCTATTGTTTTTATTGCTAAAATTTTGCAGATCACATCAAAGAATTTCGTACATAAATTATTCAAAGTTGTGCACTATACAGCTAAATTAATGTTTTTATTAAAAATAGTATCATAATGTGCTAATGGTTTACTCAAAAGATTTACAACCACAATAAAAGAATTCGATTAGATAGTTCAATAAATTTAAATTCTAGAGTAAATGATTATTACAACAATACGCATTATATGCTCAAAAATCAAATAACAATATGTGTATGCTGATGCTGATCCTTGCACATGTATTTTGTCAACCCAGGTATAAAGTAAATATAAAAGAGATAGCAGTAATAATTAGGCAATGCTGTGGTTACAGCTATCCAAATAATTTGTTGCAATTTTGGTTCTTTCGTATATTGAAAACTTAGGCGTCTATTTCTATTTGCATTGTGCGGTAGAGAGAAAAGATACATTTTAAACATACGAAGAAAAAGATAGAGAACATGGTTTGATGTCCAGAAATGACAGGTCCGTCTGGAATCGGTAAAAGTATTTGACTTTATATTCCCCTTAAAAGCCATTGAGGCAGCGAAGCTCCGGTTTTTCTCTCTACTTATTATAATAACTATCTATGTACTTAAATAAAATGCTAACCTATCTTCTCCATGGTCCATGCTTGGCTCCTTGCGTATCCCATCATAGAAACTTATATATTTTCACCTGGAAACACACATTAAATTCAGTCACACACTATATTATATCACTAAAACTATTTTCACGTAGGTATTTCATGCAAATTTTGATATATTTTATGTATTTCTAAGCATACATTTCACTAGACATTCATATAATCTCACGAAAATCACACTACTGTCGATTTAATTGATTCTTTCTGCAACGAACAGAATTGAACGGTTCGCAACAAACAAAGATTTCGTGAAATATACCAGTGACCCTCAAACAAAATTTGAACGTAATTATTTTTGGATGAATTTAGATAATATAATTTTTATAAATCAATGTAAATTATGACTTATGAGATATTGTAAAATTGCCTCCCGTCTTGCAACATTAAAGGGACTTACTGTGCGTGCGTGCATTTGTTATGACGTTATGAGTAGGTATACCTATTTCCTATTTCGTCAACTGAGTAATAATAATATAATAAACTACGATACGATTTTCAATACATAAGTAATATACCTACCTACCTAATTTTGCAAGGTAAAATGAATTAATTGTAAAAAAAATTTGATAAAGAAACATAAAGAACAGCCGTACATAAGGACAATCTTACATATTATATGGGTTGTACAATAATGCTCATTTACAGTAGTGGTCGTAGAAAAAATAAATTAATAGAACAATCGTCGAATCGTCAGTTTCGTTTGAAAACTATGGAGCTGTAAAGTTGACCACTTTTATATTACAAGCATAGGAAGATGATTTGAAATCGTGCGTTATTAAATTAGTGTATCTAAACCAGACAATTGAATATAGAATATTGTATTCCATTTTCAAGGGAATCGTTAGTTTTGTAAAAATGATATTTAATTTAAAGGCAATTTATCGAAGAATTGAGGTTATGAAATATCCAAAAGGCAATTATATTTCTATTTACCCGGCATTTCGAACATAAAACTTATTTTCTATTTTCTCTGTGGTACGGTATTAGTACAGTAAAATTAGACTTAATTTTGCTCGAAATGGGAACTAATTCCGATAAAGCTGAAAATTGGTATATAGCTTCGCATTACCTCTCATATTAACATACTAAAAGTCCCCTACAATCCGAGTGGTGTATCAGCCGCCATATTGGAAAGATGGCCGCCGTTTTCAGTTTTTTGCATTTTACTCGTTAGGGAGTAACTTTACAGCAAAATTTCAAATTAATAAATTGTAGAGCAGAAAATTCTCTACAAAATACATATTTAAAGTTTTTACGTACCATGAACGGTAAGCGATAAAAATGCAAAAATACATGTTCTAAATTCGCAGTCAGTATAATTGTTGTTAAATAAACCATGAATACATCTAGTATAACATAAAATGTTATTATAATAATATATGCAATTGATAACACAAACATTATTTAAAAAAAAAATAAGTATTTTTATTAATTTTTTAAAGGTTTACCCTTTCCACACCACCTAGTGTACATAGTACAACGCTTTTGCAATAATACCATAACTTTGTTTCATGACACTAAAACGGTTGTAACTTTTTAACGAATGATAAAACCGACTTCCGGTTTGAATCATTCGATTTTACTAACATTTTTCTATCATAATTATTGTTCACAACATTTGAGGGAGGGAAGTCATAGATTAGCCACAATGTCAAAAAATAAAATTACGACTAACTTTAAATGAATTTGAATACTGTCTTCTGGTTTCCAGCATGTACATTTTTTATTTTTTTTTTAGTAAAACAAACTATTTTAGAAACTTTTAGCGGCCTTAGCAACCTCAAAATTTAAACTTTTTTTCAAAGAGAAATTGTAGTATTTCTTTTATTTCTTGTGTTTCATTAACTGTAGTTTTTTAATGAATCTTGAGTATAATGTGTCTTACAGAAAAATGTCTGAGAAATCCAATTCCAGAAACCGGAAGTCGATATCTTGATTCGTTAAGTAATTACAGTTAATTAAACACAGTTACAAATGATCAATTTAAAATTTCACTATTGTCTTCCGGAAAAAAACTATAAATTTCGACCTGGACAGAAATTTTAAAGTTCTTCTAATAATGTATATACTAGAAAAATGTCTGAAATATCCGATTTTTAAATCCGGAAGTCGATATCTTAATCCGTTAAGTAATTACAGTTGATTAAATACAGCAAACAAAAACAATATTAAAATTTCACTATTTTCTATCGGAAATTTTTTTTTAATTACGGGCTAACCAAGGCCATAATTTTTTTTAGTATAATGTAGGTACCTAACATAAAAATGTCTCAGAAATCCAATGCCGGAAACCGGAAGTCGATATCTTGATTCGTTCAGAAATTACAGTTATTTAAACACAGTTAAAAATAATCAATCTAAAATTTCACTATTGTCTCTCGGAAAAAAACTTTAAATTTCTGCCTGGCCAAAACTTTTTAAAGTTTGTATACAATATAAAAATGTCTGAGAAACCTGATTTTTAAATCCGGAAGTCTATATTATAATTCATTAAGAAATTACAGTTGATTAAACACAGCAAAACAAAAAAAATATTAAAATTTAACTATTTTCTCTCGGAGAAAACTTTAAATTTAAGACCAAGGCCTTTAAATTTTGTTAGCATAAAGCATCATATAGAAAATGTTCTAGAAATCCAATGCCGAAAACCGGAAGTCGATAACTTGATTCGTTAAGAAATTACCTGTAAGACACATTATACTCAAAATTCATTAAAAAACTACAGTTAATGAAACACAAGAAATAAACAAAATACTACAATTTCTCTTTGAAAAAAAGTTTAAATTTTGACCTTGCTAAGGCCACTAAAACTTTTTTAAATAGTTTATCTTACTACAAAATGTCAAAAACTTACATGCTAGAACCCAGAAGGCGATATTCAAATTAATTTAGTAATTAAAGTTGATTAAACACAAGAAATTAATTTTAAAAAAATTCTTAATTTTCTTTCTTGAAATAATGGCTAATCTATACTCCCCCAAAAAGTTGTTAACAATACTTTTGATAGATAAATGTCTGTCAAAATGAATGCTTCAAACCGGAAGTCGGTTTTATTATTCCTTAAAAAGTTACAGTCGTTTTTGTGTCATGAAACAAGGTTATGATATTATCGCAAAAGCGTTGTACTATGTACACTAATTGGTGTGGATAAGGGTAAACCTTTAATAAATTAATAAAAATACTTATTATTTGTAACATAATGTTTGTGTTATCAATTGCATATATTATTATAATAACATTTTATGTTATAGTAGATGTATTCATGGTTTATTCAACAACAATTACACTGACTGCGAATTTAGAAGATGAATTTTCGCATTTTTCTCGCTTACCGTTCATGATATGATACGTGAAAACTGTAAATATGTTTTTGTAGAGAATTTTCTGCTTTACAATTTATTAATTTGAAATTTCGCTGTAAAGTGACCCCCTAACGAGTAACATGCAGAAAACTGAAAACGGCGGCCATCTTTCCAATATGGCGGCTGACGCACCACTCGGATTGTAGGGGACTTTTAGTATGTTTATAAGAGAGGTAAGACGAAGCTATATACCAATTTTCAGCTTTATCGTAATTAGATCCCATTTAAAACCTAATTTTACTGTACTATATTGCTAAATTTGTTTACTATTTATACTCACTCCGAAATATTCTACACTTCATGAAGTACCTATACCATCCGATGTCGCTAGTTTCGGTAAGCAACAACTTAAGGCAATACTTCACCTTCACACAGACAGACATTCGTAGTTTACTAATAACTTGATTTAGGTAAATTTTAGAGAAAAAATATTTACAAAAATTCTCTATAATATTTAAAGATATTTACATTATTACTGTAAAATGCAAGTTAAACCTTTGTAGGTTAGATATGGAAAAATTATATTTTTGTGGTTTTAAACCAATATTTTACAGTCATATGTACTTATGCAGCTCCAAGTATTTTTACCTCCCGCCTCATATTCTATAAGGGAGGTATTGTGATGGGTCAAAATTTTCGAGTGTGAGATTTTAAGAGATAAGCACGTTTTAGGATCCATAGAATACGACTTAAGTATTTTCGAGGTGATGTATGTGTGTGTGTATGTGTGTATGTATGTTAGGTTGTATGTAACATTTTTTTTCGTTTTCTATAACTCAAAAAGTTACAAAAATTTAACAACCAAATTTTATATTTAAGATTTTAATACGAATCTTAAGAGCCCAGTGAATTTTGGTACCAATTCATAAACCGGAAGTAGTAGGTACTTTTTAAAAATATTTCGATAAATAATTAATTTAAGACAATTTTTACCTTCCGCTTACCTGTAAAGGAAGGTATTGGAATCATGCAAAAAATCGGGTGGTGAATTTTTAGTGGATGAGCACGAATTAGGGTCCTTACAACTCATTTTTGATAGTTTCACGATGATGTCTGTGTGTATGTGTGTGTGTATGTGTGTGTGTGTGTGTGTGTGTGTGTGTGTGTGGTCAAGGGTTGTTAGTCGCATAACTCAAATACGAATTACCCGAAAATTTTGATATTTGGTATTTAACATTTGTATATAAATTTGAAGAACTCCCTAGATTTTGGTACAAATATCTTCATCGGAAGTGATATTTTTTGAAGATTGAAAAGGTTAATTGTCAAAATTGTATATAAATTTGGAAAAATATAGTATTTATTTGTAATGAGAATAAGAGGAAAAGTTATTTGCAACTTACGTTATAAAAAAATTGTCTTTATCTGGTAGCATTAAAGAACTGCAGTAAAATTTAAAAAATAAATTTATCAGATAAAACGTTGAAATCTTGTAATCCATGTTCGGTTGATTTTTGTTTCTGCGTAAAAAATATTGACAGGTGTGACGGGTGACAAGTTGACATAACTAGCGCCATATAAGTCATAAGTCAGATATTAAATGTAGTAATTGAACGGAGGATGGCTTCAACACAGAAGAGTTTTCGTGTGAATGAATCTTTTGATTCAGGTGATACTAATTTCTGTGTTTGAATATTTTAGATTTTTATTTGTATATTTTAAATGGGCACCGGATTGTACGTATACATTTCTGTTTAAAGTGTAGATATGGCGGAAGGTTGTGTGATGGCCACGTCAGATTTTTTTATTTTAAATGAAAGATTATGTGATTATATCTACAATCGGTATTTTATAAATTTTTCTGTATCTGCTATAATTTAAGAATAATTTAAGTATATACTTATAATTTAGTATTTCGGTATCTTGTACTCCATGATCGTTTAACATTTGTTACTACGTAAAATTTAAATGATTATGACATGACAGTGACAGTGGCAGTGACAATAGTAAAATATCGTTTATATCTTTTTCTGCAGTTTAAATAAAATGACTAAAATATATTTGTGAGTAGTAGCAGTAGTAGTAGTACTTATATGTGGATCTTTAGCACCATTTTGTAAATATTAGTGCGCAGGTCGCTTCCTACTCCATGTAAGATCACGTCGAGGTCACCACGCAGAAGCAGTGTGATTGTAGCTTAGGTAGAGGGTGGTTGTCACTGTAAAGGAAGGTAAGGGAAGCGCACAGAAATTTTTAAATATTATGGTGAATATTATTTATTTAGAATGATCCACTTTACCTCAAATCATTTAAAGTGAGTTTTACAGCTATTTTAATTGGTGATTCACTTTACCCCAACCCATGGGGTAAAGCGAATCAACTTCAACATTAAAAAAAA
This sequence comes from Agonum fuliginosum, assembly GCA_947534325.1. NCBI lineage: Eukaryota > Metazoa > Arthropoda > Insecta > Coleoptera > Carabidae > Agonum > Agonum fuliginosum. The sequence continues at coordinate 31,713,986 of OX384029.1, forward strand.
TAGAAGGGTGTATTTTAGAGACATATAGATTATGTACTAGCAATATATAAAGTCTAGATATTTTAAATTTTTTTTTTGAAATTTTCAGATTCATAGTTTTTGAGATATGAACAAAAAAGAGGTTTTTTTGATTCACTTTACCCCGGTTGACGGTAGGTATAGCGGGAGGTCTTGTGATGGCCACGTCAGATTTTTTATAAAAGGCATAATTTACATTTATCAGGTCATGTTACTAATTCACATAAAATTGATTTAACAATCTGTGTAAAAGGTATACGTCAGGCAAGGTTTTCTTTAAAGTAGATTATCAGTATACAGTACTGATTTTCAGACCCTTCACTGAAAACAATTTAAAAAATATTTTATACTGATTTTTTAGATTATTATATTATTAGTTACTATTATTCTTGCATTCTCGTATTATAATGTGTCGGGGTTAACAATTATATTGATTGTAAAAATAATTAATGATATAGGAATGCAAGTGTGCTAATGAAGAAATTATCATGCTTGTTTGTTCGATTACATTTTTACATTAGTACACTTGGGCGAAGTCTCGGATTATGTGCTAGGTGTGAGTCGGATATCAGCAGTCTTGAAGATGTTCTGATACGAGTAGCACGTGCCCGGGAATTGCCATCTTTCCTTATCGTCGCAGTTTGTATATCACGTTTAACTGATCCTTGACATGAGTGGTAAATGTGTGATATATCTGGTGATACGATTAGGTAACTATGTATTCCAATAATTGCGCTTTTTAGTAGTTTTATTAATCATGTAACTGATCATATATAGTTCGCTCCGCTTGTACTCCGACATATATATTATTTTAATTATTTTGTATTACAATAATTAATGTTAAATAATGTAATTATTTAGTTAGTTGATAATAAAATCTCTTCATTTTATAATAATTTCAATCTAAGATTATTTTGTCATTCCTTTTTGATACCAAATCATTATTGTTAGTAGGTTTTAAAATATTATTTAATAAATAATTATAATTAAATTACATTTAAGAAATTAGTTGCAGCTTTAAAATAAAGCTAAAAATAGGTGCGTAGTTATTCTACGGATATTGTTATTGTTATAATTTTATTTATTTTTAACGTAATTAACTACCGTTTATATATTTTGTAGGAAATTCGTTAGAGGTTGTTTAAAATTAAACATATAATATCAATATAGGTAAGTACCTATAGTCGAGGAACTTTAGATGAAAAAACGCCAAAAGCTCGGACGCCGGGAAAGTTACACCGATTTTCATGATTTTTTTTTAATCGCTTCGAAATCGAATTTGAAACAAAGTTTACCACCTGAGAACACTTGCTTTTGTTTTAAAAAAAAAAAAATTCGAAATTTTTTTTTTCGAAATTTTTTTATTGTATTATTATTTTATTTTTTAAAGTAAATTCACGTAATTTCTATTACTAAATTCTCTGAATAATTCTCTATAAGATAGATTAATTTATTTTTATCGTAAATGCCTTAGTGAATCTAAAATTTTCAGATTTTTGTCGCGGGAAAATTGAGAAATTTTAGTTTATAAAATTTATTTTGTGTTTAATGACCTGTAGTTTCTGAACGAATAAAAATTTTCATATCCGGTTTCTTTTACTAAATTCTCTGAACAATTCTCTATAAGATAGATTAATTTATTTTTATCTTAAAGGCCTTAGTTCAGAAACTACAGGTCATTAAACACAAAATAAATTTTAAAAACTAAAATTTCTAAATTTTCCCGCGACAAAAATCTTAAAATTTTGGCTTCACTAAGGCCTTTACGATAAAAATAAATTAATCTATCTTATAGAGAATTTTATTCGTTCAGAAACTATAGATCATTAAACACAAAATAAATTTTATAAACTAAAATTTCTCAATTTTCCCGCGACAAAAATCTTAAAATTTTGACTTACCTAAGGCCTTCAAAAAATTTTAAATTAATCTATCTTATAGAGAATTGTTCAGAGAATTTAATAAAAGAAACCGGATATCAAAATTTTTATTCGTTCAGAAACTACAGGTCATATACACAAAAAAAATTTACAAACTAAAATTTCTAAATTTTCCCGCGGCGAAAATCTTAAAATTTTGGCTTCACTCAGGCCTGTAAGATAAAAATAAATTAATCTGTCTTATAGAGAATTGTTCAGAGAATTTAATAAAAGAAACCGGATATCAAAATTTTTATTCGTTCAGAAACTACAGGTCATTAAACACAAAAAAAAATTACGAACTAAAATTTCTCAATTTTCCCGCGACAAAAATCGGAAATTTTGGCTTCACTAAGGCATTTACGATAAAAATAAATTAATCTATCTTATAGAGAATTGTTCAGAGAATTTAGTAATAGAAATTACGTGAATTTACTTTAAAAAATAAAATAATAATACAAATAAAAAATTTCGAAAAAAAAATTTCGAAATTTTTTTTTTTAAACAAAAGCAAGTGTTCTCAGGTGGTAAACTTTGTTTCAAATTCGATTTCGAAGCGATTAAAAAAAATCATGAAAATCGATGTAACTTTCACGGAGTCCGAGCTAAATGTCTAACGTTCCTGGACTACTATATCAATAAGACTTCCTGTCAATTCAAATGCGTTGTTGCCAATTTTTGAATGATAAGGCCTATATTTGTGGACGCCATGATCCTACGCACTCGAAAACACGATGTAAATAACACTACAATCAGATAAAAAAATCTAATGTGGCCAGCACAAAACCTTCCACCATACTCAACTTACTCTTTTTATCATACTAGATGATATAAACGATGTGTTACTATTGTCACTGTCACTGTTATAATCAATTAAATTTTACGAAGTAACAAAATGTTAAACGTGCATGTACTACAAGATAGGTACTGAATACCAAAGTTTCATAGTCTAAATTATAAACAATAATTTAATTTCCAGTACCACATACAGAAAAATTTATAAAATTCTTATTATATAAAAATAATACCTATAATCTTTCATTTAAAAAAGAAAATATTGTGATAAATTAATTATGTATCGAAATATTTATTTAATACCAAAATTTAATCGGTTCTGAAGATTCGTATTAAAACCTTAAATATAAAATTTTGTTGTTAAATGTTTGATATTTTATTAGTTATCGTCAACGAAAAAATTATAACATATGGACACACGGACTGACACGTGCACGGACACACGCGCACACACACACACGCACACACAATATGAGGCAGGAGGTAAAAATACGACAAACACTACTAATTCAATATATTACAGAAGAAGCTCATACGCCTATGATCGAATATTAGAATTAACTTGATCATACTTGTTTGTACTGCAGTAAATTATTTTGTATAAAAAATATGAAAGCGATAGTTTATTCCTAGCATCTATGCAACCAGAAATATATTTACGTATTTCATGTAGTAGAATTTATGAAAAACAAAAAATTATTATAATACCAATGCCAATGACAAAATATAAAAAATCTGACGTGGCCATCACACAACCTTTCGCCATATCTAGACTTTAAACAAAAATGTATACGTACAATCCAGTGCCCATTTAAAAAAATATACAAATAAAAATCTAAAATATTGAAACACAGAAATTTGCATCACTTGAATAAAAAGATTAATTCACAGGAAAACTCTTCTGTGCTGAAGCCATCCTGCGTTCAATGCGTTTAATATCTTACTTATGCACTAGTATGTCAACTTGTCACCCATCTCACCTGTCAATATTTTTTACACAGAAACAAAAATCAACCGAACATGGATTACAAGATTTCAACGTTTTATTTGATAAATTTATTATTAAAATTTTACTGCAGTTCTTTAATGCTACCAGATAAAGACAATTTTTTTATAACGTAAGTTGCAAATAACTTTGCCTCTTATTCTTATTACAAATAAATACTATATTTATCCAAATTTATATAATTTTTTGACAATTAATCTTTTCAATCTTCAAAAAATATCACTTCCGGTGAAGATATTTGTACCAAAATCTAATGAGTTCTTCCAATTTATATACAAATGTTAAATACCAAATATCAAAATTTTTGGGTAATTCGTATTTGAGTTATCCGACTGACAGAAATCC